>NW_026507489.1:0-17532 GCF_026875155.1 Cherax quadricarinatus
CGACGCGGCGCGCGCGACGCCCGCACGCGCGCGCCCCGACCCGCGCCGCGGCGCCGCCCGGGGCCCGCCCCCGACGCGACCGCGCCCGCCGCGCGACCGCCGACGGGGCCGCCGCGAACGCCGCGCGGCGCGACCGGAACGCGCCCCCGGCCCGCCCCGCGCCCCCGAACCGCCGCCGCGAACGCGCGCGCGCGACCGAACGCCGCCGCGCGCGCGCGCGAACGCGCGCCGCGCGCGCGCCCCCGCGCCGACGCCGCGGGCGCGCGCGCCCGACGCCCCGCGCCGCGCCCGCGCGACGCCAGCGCGCCCCGCGGCCCGCGCCGCGCGCCGCGCCCCGCGCGCGGACGCCGAACGCCGCGCCGCGAACGCCGAACGAACGGCGCGCCCGAGACGCCGACGCGCCGCCCGACGACGCGCCGCCGCGCGCGCGAACGCGCGCCCCGCCGCCGAACCGCGACCGGACGCCGCCGCGCGACGCGGCGCGCCGCGCGCGCGCGAACGCGCGACCCCGAACGACCGCCCGACGCCCCGCGCGCGCCCGCCGCGGCCGGAGCGACGACGACGCCGACGACGCGCGCGCGAACCCGCGCGCCCGGCGCGCCCGCCGACGCCGCGCGCCGGGCCGGCGCGGCGAACGAACCGCGCGGCCCCGTCCGCGGCGCACCCGGCGCGCGCTCCGGCGCGAGCGGACGCCGTCGACCGCGAGCTCGCGGCCCGACGCCGCGCACGCGACGCACCCCCCGCCGCGACCGCGCGGCCGCGACGAATCGGCCCCGCGATCGGCCCCCCGCGCGAACGCGCACGCGCGACCGCGCGCCGACCGGGCGCGCGAACGCCGCCGCCGCGCCGGACGGCGACCGACGCGACGCCGCTCGCGACGGCGAAGCGCGAACGCGACCCGCCCCGAACGCGCGCGCGCGCCGCCGACGACCCGCGCGCGCCGCGCGCGCGTACGCGCGAACCGCGCCGACCCCGCCCGCGCGCGCGCGCCCACGCCCGCCGCCGCACCCGAAGTCCCGCCCGCGCGCCGACCGCCACGAACCGACCGCCGACGCGCGGCGCGGACGCCGGCCCGCGCGCGCGCGCGCCGCGAACGCGCGCGCCCGACCGACGCCGCGCGCGCGAACCCGCCGCGCGTGCACCGCCGCGAACGCGGCGAAGTCGCGCCCCGACGCCCGCGCCCGCGCGGACGCGCGCCCGCGCCGCGCGCCGCCCGCGCCCGCGTGACCCAGGGGGGCGGCGGGGGGGGGGGGGGGGCGCCCGCCCCGCCAGACGCCTGGCGCGCGCGCGCCGCCGCCGCGCCGCCCGAACCGCGCGCCACCTGCCCGACGCCCGCCGCGACCGCGCGACCCCGAACGCCGACGCGGTCCGCGAAGTCGCGCGCGTCCGACGCCTCGCGCCCCCGCGCCGCGCGCCGCGACGAACGCGCACGACCCGGCCGAACGCGCGAACCGCGCCGCGACCCGCCGCGCGCGCGCCGCGCGCCGCGCTCGCCGCGCCGGCGCGCGCGCGCGCGACCGACCGCCGGCCCGCGCGACGCCGCCGCGAATCGACGCGCGCCGGACCCGCCCGCGTCCGCCGGGCGTCGCCGCGCGCCGCGCGCGGCCGGCGGGCCGCCGCGCTGCGAACCCGACGCGCGGCGCGCGCCGCGCGCCGACCGCGAACCCGACGCGACGCGAGCGCGCCCCGCGCGGCGCGCGCCCCCGCGCGCCGCGAGACGCGCGCGCCGCGCCGCCGCGAACGCAGCCCGACGAAACCGACGCCCGCGCGCCGACGCGCGCCGCCGCCGCCGCGAGCGCCCGACGCGCCGCCCCCGCGCCGCGGCGCGCCGCGCCCGGAACGCGGACGACGCCCGCCCGACGCCCGCCGAACCGCGCCGACGACGTCGCCGCGCGACGCGACCCGGCGGCCGCCCCCGACGAAGCGCGCGGCGCGCCGCGACGACCGAACCGCGCGCGCGACGCGCGCCCGCGACGCGCGCGCCCACGGCGCGCGCGTCCCGCGCCGCCCGGCGCCGCCGCGCGCGCGACGCCGCGCGCCGCCGCGCGCCGCCCGCGCGCCGCGACGCGCGCGCGCCGAACCGAACGCAGGCGCCCGCGCGCGCGACCGCGAACGCGCGCCGCGCGCCCGCGCGCGCGCTCCGCGACGCGAGCGGACCGAACGCGCGACGCGCGGGCCGCTCTGCGCCGCGACCGCCGCCGAACGCCGCGCGGGCCGACCGATCGCTCGCGACGCGAACCGCCCGGGCCCGCGCGGCGACGCGCGAACGCCGCGCGACCGCCGCGCCGACGCCCGGGCGACGCGGAAACCGACCCGCGCGAACGCGCGACCGACGCTCGCGACCGCCGCGACGCTCCCGACGCCCGCCCCGGCGCGCCGCGCGCGCCGAAACGGCGGCGCGCGCGCGTCGCGACCGAAGTCGCCGAAGTCGCCGCGCGAAGTCGCCCCGCCCGAGCGCGCGGCGCGCCGCGCCGCGAACGCGCGCGCCGTGCGTCCCCGCGCGCGCCCGCGCCGCGGCGGCCCGGGAACGCCCGCGCGGCGCCCCCCGCGAGCGCGCGCGCGCCGCCCGCCCCCCGCGCGCGCCCGCGGCCGACGCGCCGGACGCGCCCGCGCCGCGGAACGGCGACAGCCGCGCGCCGAACGCCCGCGCCGCCGCCCGCGACGAACGCGCGTACGGCCGACGAACCGCGCGCGCTGCGGCGCTCGAACGCCCGCACGCGCGGCAACGCCCGCGGCCGACGCCGCCGCCCGCGCGCCGAACGCGCCCGGCCCCCCCGCGACGAACGCGGGCGCGCCGCGGCCGCCGCGCCGCGCCCGACGCGCGAACGACGCCCGATGCCGCGCGCTCGCGCGCGAACCGCGGCCGCGCCGCGGACCCGCGCCGCCCGCGCGCGCGGCGACCGCCGCGCGACGCGCCGCAGCCGCCGCCGCGACCCGCCCCCACGCCGCCCCGACGGCCGAACCCCGCCGGCGGCGCGGCGCCGCGATGACCCCGCGAACGCGCGGCGCCGACCCGACCGCGCGCGCGGCTACGCGACGCGCGCCGCCCGAACGCGCGAACCGCCGCCGAGCCGCGCGCGCCGACGCGACGCGCGCGCCGCGCCCGAACCCGCGCGCCCGCTCGAACCCCGCGGCCGCACGCCTGCGACGACCCCGCGCCCCCCGACGACCGGCGCCCCGCGCGACCGCGCGCGCCGCCGCGCCGCGCGAGCCGCGCCCGGACGCCGACGCGCCCCCCCCCCGACCCGGGGGCGCCCGCGCCGCGCCCCCTGCCGACGCCCCGCGCCGCCGCCGCGAACGCGCCCCGACGCCGCGCCGCGCCCCGCGCGCCCGCACCGACGCCGCGCGCGCGCGCGAACCGCGGCCGGCGGCCCCCGCGACGCGAAGCGCGCGAACGCGCGCCCCGCGAACCGGCGCGCCCGCGCGCCCCGCCGACGCGACCCCGCCGCCCGCACGCGCGGACCGCCGCGACGCGCGCGGCGCGCCGCCGCCCCCCGAACGACGACGGCGCCGCGCTGCGCGACGCGGCCGCGCGCCGCGCCGGCGCCTCGCGCCCGGCGAACGAAGACGCGGACGCCCGAACGCTCCCCCGCCCGACGCGGAGCCGCGAACGCCGCGCGCGGACCGCCGACGCGACCCCGGCCGGCTGACCCGCGCGGCGCGCGCCCGCGCGCGCCGCGCGGCCGCCGCCCCGACGCCGGACCCGGCCGCGCCGACCCAGCCGCGGCGACCGCGCGACGCGCGCGACGCGCGCGCCGCCCGCCCGGACCCCGCGCCGGACGCGCCCGCCCGCCGCCGGCGCGCGCGCGCCGACCTCCCCCGGGGCCGCGCCGCGCCGCGCGAACCCCCCCCCCCGCGCGACCGCGGGCCGTCGGCGCCGCGTCAGACCCCCCTGAACGCGCGCGCGCGCCCGCGCCCCGAGCCGACCGCCGGGAGCGGACGGGACGCCGCGCGAAACCCCGCCGACGCAGCGCCGCGCCGCGCGCGCGGCGCCGCCGCGCTGCCGACCGGCGCGCCCCGCGACCCCGCGCGCGCGCGCGCCCGAACGCCGAACGCCGCGACGACGCCGCGCGCGCCGAACCCCGCGCGCCGCCGCGACTGAACGGCCGCCGCCGACCCGCGCCGGCCGACGCCGCCGGCGCGCGAACCCGACGCCGGCCGCGCCCGACGCGCGACACGCCCGGCGGCCCGACCGCGCCGCGCCGCGCGCCGCGCGCGCCGACCCGCGACGACGACGCCCCGCCCCGCGCGCCCCGCGCCGCGCGCGCGACGGAACCCGACCGCGTACAAAAAAAACGGAAAACCCCCCGCGCGACCGCCCCGGCGACCGGCGCGACCGCGCCCACCCGACCGGCGCGCGTCGAACGCCGCGCGATCGAACCGGCCCGCTCGCCCGCCGGCCGCGGCGCGGCGGACCCAGCCCTCGCGCGCGCGCGCGCGCGCGCCGACGCGCGCCCGGCGCGCGGCCCGCGCCGACGCAGATGTCGGAACGCGCGCGAACCCGCGCCCCCCGAGGCGCGCGCCGCCGGCGAACGCGGGAACGCGACGCCGCGCGCCGCGCGGCCCGCCGCCAGCGAAGGCGCACGCGCCGACCCGCGCGCGCGCCCGCCCGACGCGCGCGACGCGCCCGCCGGCCCCGCGCGACCCGCGCCGCGCCGCCGCGAAAACCGAACCGTCGGACCCGCGCGGCGCGCCGCGTAGAACGCCGCCGCGCGCGCCGCCCGCCGCCGCGCCGCGGCGACCCCGACCGCGCGCGCGGCGCTCAGAACCGCCGCGCCCCGACCCCCCCGGACCCGCAACGCCGCCGCCCGACGCCGCCGGCGCCGCCGACCGCGAACCCGCGGGCGAACGACGCGCCGCCCCGACCGAACCCGCTCGACGCCGCCGCCGCCGCGCCAGGCGACCCGAAACGCGCCGCGCGCGCGCACCGCGCGAACCCCCCGCGCGGACGAGCGCCGACGACCGACCGCGACGCGAACCGCGCGAGCCGCCCGGAAGCCGACCGAACGCCGCCGCGCCGAACCGAACGCGCGCCGGAGTCGCCGACGCGCCGCGCGCCGCCGGCGACGCGCCGGCGCCGCCGCTGACGCGCGCGCGGCGCCGTCGCGAAGCGCCGCGCCCGCCGCGCGCCCGACCGCGCGCGCCGCGGTCGCGCGCGGACCCGCGCGCGCCCGACGCCCGACCGGCGCGCGACGCGCGCGACCCACGCGCCTCCGACCCGAACGACCGCCGCGAACGCGGACGCGCGAGGACCGCCGGCGCGCCGCGACCCTGCCGCGCCGCGCGCGCGCCGGCGCCCCGCGAACCGCCCGCGCGCGCGCGACCGCGCGCGACGGGCACGCCGCGCGCGTGCGCCGCCGCCGCCGCGAACCGAACGCGCCCGCGAAGCGCGCGCCGACGGCCGCCGCGCGACCGCCGATCCGGCGCGCCCGCGGCACCCGGACAGCGGCGGCCGCCCGACGCGCGCCGGCGCGCGCGCGCGCGACCGCGGCGCCCGCCGCGACGCGGCCTCCGACGACCGCGGCCCGCGGCCCACGCGAACCGCCCGCGACCGGCGCGCCGGCGACGACGCCGCGCCGCGCGCGCGCGCCGCCGGACGCCGCGAAGCCGCCGAACGCCGAACGCGCGCCAGAACGCGACGCGCGCGACCCGCGGCGGCCCGCGCGCGCGCCGTCCGCCCGCGCGCCCCCAGCCGACGCCGCGCGGGCACCGGAAGACCCGCGCGCCGAACGCGCGCGGCGAACGCCGCGGAACGCGCACGCGCGCGCGCGCGACGCGACGACGACCGCTCGCGCCGCCGCGACGACGCGACGCCCGCCGCGCCCGAACGCCCGAACCCGCGCGCGCGCGCGCGCGCCGCGCCCCTCGCGCCGACCCCGACGGGGGCCGGCCCCGCGCCCGCGACCGCGCGCGCGACGACGGCGGCGACGGGCGCGACGGCGCGCGCGCCGCCGACGGACCGAACGCGCGGCGCCCCGCACCGCGACGAACGACGCGCCCGAACGCGACCGCCGCGCGAACCGCCGGCACGGCCGCGCGCGCCGCCGCGCGCGCCGCCGCGAAGCCGCGAGCCCCCGGCGGCGCGCGCCGCGATAACGCCCTGCCGCGGAGCCGCGCGGGCCGAACGAGGCGCCGCCGCTCGCGCCGCCGCCCCCGCCCGACGCGCCCGCGCCGCGCGCGCGCGCGCCCGAACGCGTCGGCGCGGGCGCGCGCGCCGCCGAGGCCCGGCGCGCGAACGACGCCGCGCGCGGACCGGCGCGCGCGACGCCGCGACGCGCGCGCGGACGCCGGTGCGACCCGTCGCGGCTGACGCGCGCGCCCGACGCGACGAGCGACCGCGGCCCGACGCGCGGACGCCGCGCGCCGCGACGCCCGCGCGCCCGCCCGCGCGCGGCGCGACCGCCGACGCCGCCGCCGACGAACGCGCGACCGCGCGCCGCCGCCCCCGGCGCGCCGCGAACGCGCCGCGCCCGCCCGCCCGACCGAACCCGCCCCCGCCGGCGCGAGCCGAACGACGCGCGCGCGCGCCGCCCCGGCGGCCGGCGCGACCGCGAACGCGCGCGACGCCGCGCGCGCCCGGCCCGGCCGCGCGAACGCGCCGAACGCCGCGCGACGGACGACGCCGCGCGCCCGAAACCCGGCCCGCCGCCGACGCCCGCGCGCAGCGCGGCCGACGCGGCCCGCGCGGCGCGCGCCCGCGCGCAACGCGCGTCGCCGCGCGCCGCGACGCGCGCCCTACCGCGCGCGCGCGCCCCGCGACGCCCGGCCCGTACGAACGCGAGAAAACAAACGCGCCGCCGACGCGCGCCGCGACGCGTCGCGCGCGACGGAAACGCGCGCGCGACCGCGAGCGACGCGAACGCGCCGGCGCGAACCGATCGAACCGCCCGCGCGCGGAACCGAACGCGCGAACCGCGACCCGCCGCGCAGAACGGCGCGCGCCGCGCGACCGCCGCGCCGCGCGGACGCGACGCCGACGCGGCCGCCCGCGCCCCGAGCCGGCGCAGCCCGCGGCGAATCCCGGCCGCGCGCGGGAACCGCCGCCGCGCGCGGCCGGACCGCGCGCCCCCTGCCCGACCGCCGGCGCCGCCGGCGCGGAACGGACCGACGCGCGCGCCCGCGCCGACCCGCGCGCCCGCGCCCGCGCGCGCCCGCCCGCGCGCGCCGACCCGAACCGCGCCGAAGACGACGACGCGAACGCCGCGCGAGGCGACCGCGCCCCCCGCGGCGACGAACGCGCCGCGCCGCGCGACCCCCCGCGCGCGCGCGCCGAGCGCCGCCCCCGCCGCCCCCCGCGCCGAACCGACGGCGAACGCGCGAACCGCGCGAACCGAACGCCCGACTAAGCGACGCCGACGCGCGACGCCCGCGCGCGACCGCCGCCGCGCGCGCGCCGGAACTCGACGGCGCGCCTGCCGACGCCGCGCGCCCGCGACGCGACGCCGCCCCGCCGCCACGACGCGAACGACGAACGCGCGCGGCCGCGCCGCGCGACGCGCCGCGCGCCGACGCGCCGGCCGCGCGCGCGCGGCGCGCGCGCGCGGACCCCGGCGCGACGCGCCCGTCGCTGCGCCGCCCGCCGACCCACGCGACGCGCGACCGCGACGCGCCGCGACCGCGCGCCGGCCGCGCCGCGCGCCGCCCGCGACCGCCCGCGACCGCGCGACGCCGCGCCGCGACTGACGAACCGCGAGCCGCGCGCCCGCGCGGCGCGCGCCCCGCCGCCCCGCGAATCCGACGCCGCGCGCCGCGCCGGCCGCGCGACCGCCCGCCGACCGAAACGCGACGCCGCGCCCGCGAAGTACGCGGCCCGACGCGCCGCGCCGCGCGCGACCCGCGCGCGCAGTCGAACGCGCCGGCCCGCCGACGCGAACGCCGACCGCGCCCGCGCGGCCGAGACGCGCCGCCGCCGGGACGCGCGCCGCGGACCCGGCGGCGCGCGCGCCCCCGCGCCCCGCCGCCGCCCCGCCGCCCCGCGAACGCGCGCGCGCCGCGCGACGCGACGCGCCGCCGCCGCGACCCCGACGCGCGCGCCCGGCCGCCGCGCGCGACCGCCGAACGCGAACGCGCGCCCGCGGCGACGCGCGCGCCGCGATCGACCCCGCGACGCGCGCCGCGCGCCGACGCCCGCCGCCGAACGCGCGCGCCGAACGAACGAACGGCCGCCGACCCGCGCGCCGACGCCGACGGCCCGCCGCGCGCCCGGCGCGCGCGCGACCGCCGCCCGCGCCCCCCCGAGCGACGAACCGCGCCCCGAACGACGCGGACCGCGCACGCGCCGCGCCGACGAACGCGGCCCGGCGCGCGCGACCGCGGACGCGCGCGCGAACGCGACCCGCGACGCGCCCCGTCGACCGAACGCGCGCTCGCGGCCGAGTCGCGCGCGCGCGCGACCGACGCCCGCGCGCGCCGCCCGGCCGCGACCGCGCGCGCGCGATCGCGCCCCGAACGACCCGCGCGCGGGGGGCCGCGAACCGACCGAACGCGCGCGCCGCGCGCGCCGCTCGCAGCGACCTGCGCGCGCGCGAACGCGCCGCGCGCCCGGGGCCCGCCGAACGAACCCTCCCCGCGCGCCGACCGCGGACCCGCGACTCGCCGGCGCCCGCGCCCGCGGACGCCGCCCGCGCGACCGCGCGCCCGCCCCGCGCGCGCCTGGCCGCGAACCGCGCGTCGCGGCGACCGCGGCCCGCCGCCGCCGCGCGCGCCGCGCGACCCGCGCGCGGCGCGACGCCCCCGCCCGCGGCCCGACCGCCGGACGAACGCGCCGCCGACGCGCGCGCGCGCGATCGCGCGCGACGCGACGCCGAGCGCGACCCGCCGCAGTGCGCGGCGCGCAACGAACCCGACGACGAACGTCCGCCCCGGCCGCCGGACCGGCGCCCCCCTCCGCGCGACGCCGGCGCGCTAACGCCTCGCGACGGCGCGACGCGCGCGCGACGGCGACGCCGGCTCGAGTCCCGCCCCGCCGAACCGCCCGCCCGCGCCGCCCGACGCGCGCGCGCGCGCGCGCGCGTGGCGCCGCGCGAACGAACGCGCGAAAACCGACCCGCGGCCCGACGAACCGCCGCCGCCGAACGCGATCCCGTCGTCGCGCGACGCGCCGGGCCGACCGACGAACCGCCGCACGCGGCGCGCCGGAACGCCGCGACCGCGCGAACGGAACCCGCCGCGCGCCGCACGCGCGCGAACGCGCGCGAACGCAGGCCGACTCGCGCCGCGCGCGACAGACGCCGACCGACGCGGAGCGCACGCGCCCCGCGCGCGCGCGCGGGCGCCCCGGCCGCGACCGCGCCCCGGCCCCGGCGACGCCCGCGCAGCGCGCGCGCGCGCGACCGCCGCGGCCCCCCGCCGCCGCGCGCGAGTCGCCCGCGCGCGACGCCGCCGACGGCGCCGACCCCGCGCCGCGCCCCCGACGCGCGCGCCGGCGCGCCTCCCGACGCCCCGAAGAACGCGCGCGCGAACCCGCCGACGGCGCCGCGACGCGACGCGCCCGCGCGCGACGACGCGCGACCGCCGCCGCCGCGCGACAGCCGCCCCGCGAGGCGCGGCGCGACCGCCCGCGCGCGCGCGCCCCGCGCGCGACCCGCGACCGCCGCGCCAGCGCGCGAACGCCGACCGCGCGCGCGCGGAAGGTCCCGGCGCCCCCGCCGCGCGCCCGCCAGCCGCCGCCCCGCGCCGCCGGCCCCGCGCGCGCGCGCGCCCGCCGCCGCGCGCCGCGCGCGCCGACGCGCCGACGCCCCGGCGACGCGCGCGAGCGCGCCGAGCGACGACCCCGCGACCGCCGCGCGCCGCGCGCGCGCGCGAAACCCGAACGCGCACCCTCGGCGGCGCGCGCGCACGCCCGCGCCGACCGCCCGACGCGCCCGCGCGCGCGCCGAACCCCCGCGAACGCCCCGCGACGACGGGCGCGCGCCCGGACCGCCGCCGCCCGCGAACGCCCCGCGCCCGGCCGAACGCGCGGGCCGCGCGCCCGCGCCGGACGGCGCGCGGGGCCGCGCGCCGACGCGCCGAGCCGCGGCCCCGACGCCCCGCGCGACGCGCAACCCGCGAATCGCGCGCCCGCCGCCGACCGCGAGAGCCGCGCCGACCCGCGACGCGCGCCGCGCACCAGCGACCCCCCGCCAGCGGCGCGCGCGACGCACCGCGAACGCGGCGCCGCGGCGCGAACCGAGGCGGCGCGGAACCCCGGCGCGCGCCGCGCGCCGACGCCGCGCGCGAACCGCGACGACGCCGCGCGACGACCGCCACCCGCGCCGCCGCGCCGCGAACCGGAACCGCGGCGCGCCGCGCCGCCGCCCGGCGCGAACGCTGACGCCCCCGCGCGACCGAACGGACGCCGCGTCGCGCGACTCGACGCGCGACGGGGGCGAACCGACCCGCCGCGACGCGCCGCGCGCGCGCGGCGCCGCACGCGACGCCAGCGCGGACCGGCCCGCGCCCCGGCGACGCCGCGTGACGACCGCCGCCAGCGACGAACCCGACGCCCCCGCCGAAACGCCCCGCGCGCGCGCGACCGGACCGCCGACGCGCGAACGCGCCGCGAACCGCGCGCGACGCCGCCGCCCGAGCCGCGCGTCCCGCGCGCCCGACGCGCCGACCCGCGCGCACGACGCGACGCGAACGCGCGGGACGCGCCGCGCGCGCGCCGCGGCGCGCGCCGCCCGCGCGACGGCCCGACGAACCCGCGCCCCGCGCGCCCGCGCCGAGCGCGCGCCGCGCGCGCCGAACGACGCGGCGAACGCGGAGCGCCCGCCCGCCGCTCGGCCGCGGCGCGCGGCGAACCGCGATCCCGACCGCGGCGCGCGCGTCCCGCGCGACGGAACGCGCGCGACCCGAGCCGACCGCGCGCGCGCCGGCCCGAACGCGACCCCCGCGGCGCCGACGCGACGCGCCCTGCCGAACCCCGCCGCGGACGCCCGGGGGCGGGGGGGGCCGGGGGGGGGGGGCGCGCGCGACCCGACCGCGCGACAGGACCGCCCCGACGAACCGCCTCATACGCGCGCGCGAAACCGCGGCGGCGAACGCGCCCGCGCGCGCAGACCCGAAACGCCCCCGCCGCGCCCGCGCCGCGCCCGCGCGCGGCCGCGCGGTCGCCCGCCGCGGACGGCGCCGCCGACCGCGCGCGCCCGCGCGCCGCCCGCCGCCGCGCGCCGCCGACGCGAACGGGGGGGGGCGCCGTTCGACGCGCGGGGCGAACACCCCGCCCCCGAGCGCCCCCCGCGCGAACGCCCCGCGGCCGCGAGCCGCGCCGCGCCGCCGCGCCGAACGCGCGCCCCGCCGCGCCGCGAGCGCCCGCGCGCCGCGGCGACCGCCCGAACAAAAACGCGACCGCGCGCCGGCCCGCGCCCGAACGAACGCGAACGCGCCCGAACCGCGCCCGCGCGACGCCAGCCGACCGACCGGCCGCGCGCGGCGCCGCGCGCGCGCGCCGCGCGCGACCGCGCGCGCGCGAGCCGCGCGGCGCGCCCGCGCGCGACGCCCCCGCCGCCGCCCGCGCCGCGCGCGACGCCCGCGACGCCGTCCGCGCGCTCGCGCCCGCGAACGCGCCGGCGCGAGCGACGCGCGACCGGACCGCGCCCACGCGCGCGCCCCGACCGACACGCGCGCGACCGCGCGCGCCGACGCCCGGCCGAACCCCCCGCCGACGCCCGGGCCGAACCGCGCCGCGCGCCGCGACGCCCGCGAACGGCGCCCGCGCGCCCCGACCGCGCGCGCGGCTCCGGACCGCGAACCGCCGTCCGAGTCGCCGCGCGCCGCGCGACGCCGCGCTCGGCCGGCGCCCGGCGAACGCGCACCCCCCCGGCGGCCGCCGCGACGCGAACGAACCCGCCCGCGACCGGGACGCGAAACCCCCGCGAACGGACGAGCCGCCGACCGCGGCCCGCGCCCCTGCCGCCCGTACCCGCGCCCCGCGCGCGAACCCCGACGACCGAAGTCGCGCGCGCGACGGCGACCGGCCGCGCGCCGCGCAGCGAATCGCGCGGGCCGCGACGAACCGCGCGCCGACCCGACGGCCGAATCCCGCCCGAACGCGCCGGTACGACCGACGCGAACGAACGACGACCCCCGACGCGCCCGCGAACCGCCGGAAGCCGCGCGCGACGGCCCGAGAACCCACGGCCCCGCGCGACGGCCCGACGCCCGAAACGGCGCGCGGCGCGCGCCACCGCGCGCGGCGCGGAGCGGAACGACGCGCGCCGACCCCCCGCGCGCCGCGCCGAACGCCGCGAACGCGAAACGCGGAACGCCCGCGCGCGACCCCCCCCCGCCGCGCCGCTGAAACGAGCGCGCGGCGCGCGACGCTGGCCGGCCGAAGCCGCGCGCCGCCTCGCGCGACCGCCGCGCGCCCCCGGCGCCGGCGAAGCGAACGCCCCGACCCGGCGACGCAGCGCGCCGCGCCACGCCGCCGCGCGCGCGCGCGCGGAAAAACGCCGCCCGCGACCGGCACCGCGCGATCCCGTCACCCCCGCCCGCCGCCCGCCGGCCCGCGCGACGCGACGCGCGGCGCCCGACCCCCGGCACGCCAGCGCGACGCCGCCCGAACGCGACGACGAAACCGGCGCGCGACGCGCGATCCGCGAACCGGCCCGCGCGCGAACGCCGCGCGCCGCGCGCCGCGCGACGCCGGGCGAACCGCGCGATCCCCCGCTACCCGGCCCCGCGCGGCCGCCGCCGCCGAACCGCGCGCGCGACCCGCGCGCCGGCTGCGCCCGCGCCGAGCCGCCGCTCTCGCGCCGCCCGAGCGCCCCCCCGCCAGCCGCGCCGCCGCCGCCCGCGATCGCCCGCGAACGCGCGCCGACGCGACCGCGGCGCCCGACCCCGACGCGCGACGCGTCGCGCGCCCGCGCGCGGCGGGGCGCGCCGCGAGGCCGCCGCGCGAACCCGCCCGCGCCGCGAACGCGAGACGACGCGCGCCCCCGACGACGCGGAAGCCTCCGCGCGCGCCCGAACGGGCGGACCCCCCGCCGCGCGCCGCCGCGCGACGCCACGGCGCGCGCGACGCCCGCGCCGAACCGCGCGCCCGCGCCCGCGGGCCGCCCCGCCGGCATTCCGCGCGCGCGCGCGCGCGCGAACCGCAGACCGCGAGGCCCGAACGCCGCGCCAGCACGCGCCCGCGCCGCCGATCGCGCGCGCCCGATCGACGAAACGCGCGCGCGCGACCGGGCGCCCGCGAACGCGACCGCCGCGGCGGCCGGAACGACGCGCGCGACCGTCCCCGCCGCCCGCGCGCGACCGCGGGCGCACGCGGCGCCGCGCCGCCGCAGCGCCGCCCGCGAAACGCGTCCGACCCCCCGGCCGCGACCGCGCCGCGCCCGGCGGGGCGCGCGCCGCGACGCGCGCGCGCGTCCGGCGACCCCGCCGCCGCGCGGCCGCGGCGACCCCGCGCGCGCCGCGCGCCGCGCGCCGAACGCGCGCGGCGCCGCGAACGCGCCGCGCCAGCGCCGCGCGCGACCCGCGACACGTAAACCGGGGGGCCGCCGCTGCCCCGCGACGCCGACGCCGCCGCGCCCGCGCGGCGGACCGCCCGACGCGAACCGCCGACCGCGAACGAACCGCGCGCGGACCCGCGAACGCCGCGAAGCGCGACCCGCCGGCCGACCCGACGCGAACGACCGCGTGCGAACGCCCACCAGACCGCGGACGCGCCGCGCGCGCCGCCGCGCGCGGGCGCGCCCGCCTGCGACGCCCCCCGAACCCCCCGACGACGCACCGCGCCGACGCGCGACGGCGCGACCTGCGAACCGCCGCCGCGGACGCGCGCGCGCCGCGCCCGCGCCGCGGACGACGCCGACCCGCGCCCGCCGGCCGCGCCCGCCCCCGACCCGCGCGCGCGCGCGGCGATCGACCCCGGCCGCGCGCGCGGCGCGCGGAACGCCGACGCGCGCGAACGCGCGACCCGCCTACGCCCGCCGCCGCGACGCGATCGGACCTCCGCGCCGACGACCAGCGCCGCCCGCGCGCGAACGCCGGGCGCGCCGCGCGCGCCGACGGCGAACCCGAACCGCCGCGCACCGGCGCCGGCGCGAACGCGCCGCGCCGGCGAACGCCCGCGCGCGCGCCCCCGCGCGACCCGCTCAGCGCGACCCCCCGCGCAGCACCGCCCGCGCGAAACGCGCCCGCTCCGCGGATGCCGCGGGAAAACGCGCGCCGCCGACGCGCCGCCGAAGTCGCGCGAACGCGCCCCCGCGCGCGGACGCGCGCGCGCGCGGGAACCTCAGCGCGCGCCGCCCGCCCGCACGGCGCCGGCACACCGCGCGCGCGGAACGGGACCCCGGACGCGCCAGCCGCGCGAACGCGAACGCGCGCGCGCGCCCGACGCGCACGCGCGACGGCGGCGCTGGCGAGACCGCGCGACGCCGCGCGCCGCCGCGCGCGCGAATCGCACGCGCGAACCGCGCCGCCGGGACCTGCCCGAGCGCCCGGCCGCGCGGCGAACTGCCGCCCGGCCGGCGCCGCGCCAGCGCGCCCCGCGCCGCGCCCGCGAACGCCGCCGCGCGCGAGCGCGGCGGCGCGCGCCGCGCGCGCGCGCGCTGAACGCGCCGCGCGCGACGGGCGCACGGCGCCGGCGACGCGCCGCGCCGCGAACGCGCGACGCGACCGGACGACCGCGCGCCGAACCGACCCTCCGCGCCCGAACGCCGCGCCTCGGCCCCGCCCGCGACCCGCGCGGCGGCGCCGCCCGCGCGCCCCGCGCCGCGCCCCCCGCCCCCGCCGGACGCGCGCGCGGCCCCGCGACGCGCCCGCGACAGTCCGAACGGACGCCCGCGCCGGCGCCCGCGCGCGACGCGCGACGCGACGCGGACGCGGACGCGACGCCGAACGCGCCCGGCGCCGCGAAGCGACCGACGAAACCGCGCGCGCGCCGACCGAACGCGCCCCGACGCGCGCGCCCGCGCCGCCGAACCGAACCGGCGCCGGGCCGAACCCGCGGCGAACGCGCGACGAACGGCCCCCAGCTCGGCGCGCGCGAGCGCGCGCGCGCCGCGCCGACTCGCGCGGCCAGCGCGCCCGCCGCGCCGCCCGAATCGCGACGACGGCGCGCACCGCCGCGCCCGCGCCGCGCGCGGCGCTACGACGCCCGACGCCCGCGCGCGCCGCGGAACGCCGCCGCGACCCGACCGCGGCGAACGACCGCGCGACCCGCCCGACACGGCGCGCACCCCGCCCGCCGACCCCGCGAGCCCGCCGCGACGCGCGCCGCGGCGACCGCCGCCGCCCGCCCGCGACGACCGCCGCCGTACCGCCGGACGCGACGCCCGCCCCCTACGCGACGCCGCCAGACGGATAGCTCGAACCCGTCGCGACCCGCGCGCCGACGCGACGGACCCCGGCGCGCGCGGCCGCCCGCCGAACCGCCCCGCCGACGAGACGCGAACCGAACGCGCGCCCGCCGCGCGACCCGCGCGCGACCCCCGCGCGGGACGCCGAAGTTAACCTAACCTGCGCGCCGCGCCGCGGGCGCGCCGCCCGCGCGCGCGCCCGCGCCGCCGGACCGCCGCCGCGACGAAACGCGAGCGACCCGACGCCGAACCCGCGCGCCGACCGCGCGACACCGGCCCGCGCCGCCCGGCCCCGAACGGCGGCCGCGCGCGCGCCGCGACGGCGCGCGCGCGCGCGGATCGCGCCCGCGCGCCCGACGCCCGCGCCGACCCGCCCGCCCGCGATCGCGAAATCGAACGCGCGCGCGCGCGGCGCGCGACGACCCGACGCGCGCGCGAACGAACGCCGCGCCACGCCCGCCGCGCGCGACCCCGCCGCGCGACGCGCGCGCGCGACGCGGCCCGCGGCGCGGCGCGCGCTCCGCGCCCCAACGCGCCCCGTCGAACCCGAACGCGCGCGCGCCACCCGAGCGCGCCCGCGCGCCCTACGCGCCGCGGCCGCCGCGCGCCCGGCGCGCGCCCGCCCCGGCCCGCCGCCGCGCGCGCGGACGCCCGCGGCCGCGCGCGGCGCCGCGCCCCCCCGCGCCCCGAGCGCGCGCCGCGCGCGAACGCGCCGAACGCCGCGCCGCCCGCGCGGCGCGCGCGCGCCCGCGACGACAAGTCGCCGCGCGCCGCCCGCCGAGCGCCGACCCGCGACCGAACCGCGGACCGCGGCCGACGCGCGCGCGCGCCGCCGCCGCCCCCGCGCGATCCGGCCCGCCGACGCGGCCGAACGCGGCGCCGGGTGCCGCGCCGCGCACGACGCGCGCCGCGCCGCCGCGAACGCGAAGTCGCCGGGCAGACGGACGCCCGCGCACGAGGCGACTCGCGCGCGCGGCCGCGAACCGCCGCCCGCGCCGCCGCGCGCGCGACCGCGCGGCCCCCGATCCGGCGACGCGCCGCGACCGCGAACGCCGGACGCGCCGCGCGACGGCGCCCCCGCACACGCGCGCGCGCCGCGGCGCCGACGCGGCGCGCGCGACGCCCGCACGCGCGCGCCCCGACCCGCGCCGCGGCGCCGCCCGGGGCCCGCCCCCGACGCGACCGCGCCCGCCGCGCGACCGCCGACGGGGCCGCCGCGAACGCCGCGCGGCGCGACCGGAACGCGCCCCCGGCCCGCCCCGCGCCCCCGAACCGCCGCCGCGAACGCGCGCGCGCGACCGAACGCCGCCGCGCGCGCGCGCGAACGCGCGCCGCGCGCGCGCCCCCGCGCCGACGCCGCGGGCGCGCGCGCCCGACGCGCCCGCGACGCGCCGCCGCGAACCCCCGGCCACGCCGCGCCGCGCCCCGCGACCGCGCGCCCGCGCGACCGCCGCCCGCCGCGCCGCGGCCGACGACGCCCCGCGCCGACCCGCCGCGCGCCCCGCGCGCCGACGCCGACCGACGCCGCGCGACCCCGACGCGACGCGACGCCCGCGACGCGCCGCCCGCGCCGCGCGCGCCGACGCGACGCGGACGCGCGCCGCGCGACGCGCCCCGCCGCGCCCCCCGCGCGCCGCCCGCGACGCCGCCCGCGACGCCGCCCGGCGCGCGACGCGCGAACGCGACGCCGACGCCCCGCGCCGCCGACCGACGCGCGACGCGCGCCGCCCGCCCGCGACCGCCGCCCGCCGCCGCCGACCCGACGCCGCCGCCGCGCGCCGCGACGCGCCGACCCGCCGCCGCGACGCCCCCGGACCCGCGCGCGACCGCGCCGCGGACGACGACCCGCCGCGCCGCGCGCTGCGACCGCGCGCGCCGACCGCCCCGACGCCCGACCCCGCCGCCGACCGCGCGCCGACCCCGCCCCGCCCGAACGCGGCGCCCGCGCCCGCCCGGCCCGCGACGCCGCCGCCCCCGGCCGCCCCGGCCGCCGCGCCCCCGCCGCCGCCCGCCGCCGGCCGCCGCCCCCGCCCCGACGGCGCGGCGCCCCCGCGCCCCCCCCCCGCCCCCCCCGCCCCCCGGCGCCCCCCCCCCGCCCCCCCGGCCCCCCCGACCCGCACCCCCCCCACCCGGGCCCCCCCCCCCGAAAGGCCCCCCGGGCCCCGGGCCCCCACGCCCCCGCCCCCCGCCCCGCCCCCCCCCCGCCGGGACCCCGCCCCCGCCGGGGGCCCCGCCGCCCCCCGCCCCGCAC
>NW_026507490.1:0-16263 GCF_026875155.1 Cherax quadricarinatus
TAGGGAACTACAGGACAATTAATTGCAATATGGCCAAAGGGAACCCCACAGTTGAAACAAGTCGTGACTATGGTTACTGATGTACTATGAAACTACGAGGTTTATAATGACTCTGTACACTGGTTCTTGGTGATCGCTGAGATGGTTGACGACCACGATTTGTCGCTGTGGCGCAAACAAGAGGTGGTGCAGACTGAGGCATAGGTGTGAAATTACTTTTGATACATGGGAAAGTACCCGGGGGCACAAGGAACGTACATGATTTAGGGCTGTAAGGGGTTCCATCGTCACAGTTGGGGGATTAGCCTCATAAGCACACACGGAAGCAGGGGGTATTATTTCTTTGATTGCTCCAAAAGCTGCTATTTTAGCAACGGATGCTGTGGAGGGTTTTTATCCTCATCAGGGACAAAAGCTGAGGACTGGACAGCATTGATAAATGATGATAAAAGTTTGTCTAATCTAACAGAAAAGGCACTCAACGATTCATTAGTCATGGGTGTAGCATTCACTAGTTCCCTAAGAACGATATGGATCAGCTGTTTTTACGGGTACAGTGGACCCCCGCATACCTTTGGCATCACATAACGTTTAATCCGCATACCGATACATTTTATCGCTAAAATTTTGCCTCGCATACCGCTTAAAAACCCGTCACCGCTGTTCGTCCGAGACGCGTCCATGTGCGCCTTAGCCAGCCTAAACATGTTCCGCCGGGGCATTGTTTACCAGCCAGCCCCCGCGGTAGCAATCCAAGCATACAATCGTAACATTTCGTATATTACGTGTTTTTGGTGATTTTATCTGGAAAATAAGTGACCATGGCCCCAAGAAAGTTTCTAGTGCCAACCCTACAGCAATAAGGGTGAGAATTACTATAGAGAGAGAAAAGATCTTTGATAGTATGAAATGGAGTGCGTGTCTCAGCTGGCCAGGTTGTATAATAAACCCCAATCAACCATCGCTACTATTGGTGGTACAGCTGCTGCTGCTCACTGTCAGCTGCTGCTTCTGCTGTAGCATCATCTGCTGTTGCTGTAGCACTGTCAGCTGCTGCTGCTGCTGTAGCATCATCTGCTGCTGCTGTAGCATCGTCTGCTGCTGCTGCTGCTGTAGCATCGTCTGCTGCTGCTGTAGCATCGTCTGCTGCTGCTGTAGCATCGTCTGCTGCTGCTGTAGCATCGCTGCTGCTGCTGTAGCATCGTCGGGCTGCTGCTGTAGCATCGTCTCGCGCTGTAGCATCGTCTGCTGCTGCTGTAGGCATCGCTGCTGCTGCTGCTGCTGCGCTGCTGTAGCATCATCTTTGCTGCTGTAGCATCGTCTGCTGCTGCTGTAGCATCGTCTGTTGCTGCTGTAGATCGTCTGTTGCTGCTGTACCACCGTCAGCTGCTGCTGCTGCTGTAGCACCGTTGTTGGTGTGGCTTTTTGGGAAATACCAAGAAAAAATTACCCCAGAGGATTTGCCCCCCAGGATAACCCAAAAAAGTCAGTGTCTTCGAAGACTGTCTAACTTATTCCATTGGGTCCTTTAAACTTGTCTCCCAGGATGCAACCCACACCAGTCGACTAACACCCAGGTGAACAGGGAAAATGCCTGGAAACTAGTGCTCAATGGGGAATTTAAAGCCAGCAAAGGTTGGTTTGAGAGATTAAAAAATCGTAAAATGACATACACAGTGTGATAAGGCAGTCTGGAAGAAAATACCAAAAAGGACCTACAGTACTCAGGAGAAAAAGGCACTCCCCGGACACAGTGTCTCATCAGTCTTTGCTGCATCTTCAAAAAAGGTAAGTGTCATTTATTCTTCTTAGTAGACTAGTATGCACAATATATACTGTGCATGTACTACTTTTACTATTGTGCATGTATCCTTCTCTTTGTGTGTAGGAAAATGTATATTTCACGTGGTAAATTTTTTTTTTTCATACTTTGGGTGTCTTGCACGGATTAATTTGATTTCCATTATTCTTATGGGAAATTCATTCGCATACCGATTATTTCGCATACCAAGAGCCCTCTTGCACGATTAAAATCGGTATGCGGGGTCCACTGTACGGGAAAGAACGAAACAGTTCCTCATATTGTGACCACTTAGAAGATTTCGAAGTCTCGCATATCAAGGAGATCAACAACGTGAACAGCAGCAGGGGAAACGATGAAGAGCTTCTTTCACAAGTCTGATAAGACTTTCCTCTGAAGGAGGACCTTCAACTAAGCATTAACACGAGAACAATGGCAGTAAACCATGCTTCAAGACTATTACATGGCCATTGAATAAAGGTAACGCATCAAGGGAATCACGAGTAAAACTATAGTATCTCAGTGTCTGGGTCGGTCTGTCCGTCGCTAAGGAACTGTGAGGACTGATGACAGGAGCAGCAGTAGCCTGAGAGGTCTGAGTGTCGACATTCACTAAAGTATCACTTGACGGTATGTGGAGACATAAAAGGCAAAGAAATTTCACAAGAATAAATAAGGGAAAAATAATGAACAATAAAAAGATACAAAATGTTAAAATTAAAGAGATGCACTAATTTTGCAGAAGTTTAAAAAAAAAAAATGTCTAAGATCCACTGCAAGAGGAAGGACACTCAATGTAAGGACTGTTGGACAAGATAAAAAAAATTACATTTACAATAAAAAATATTACTAGAGACTGAATTAAATGCAAAAGGAGCTGTCTGTACTCTTGCTACTAAAGAAATTAACTAATTCTTGCTAATAAAAAATTAACTAATAAACTGTAAATTAATGTAAAAAGTATAAAATAAAAATCACTAAATTGTATGCAACGAGAGATAACTGGGAATTTAAATATTTTCTAAGAATGCATAAAAAAAAATTAAAATATAATGCAAAGACAACATGAGGAAAAATAATAAAATGAAAAACAAGATGCAATAATGAACTGAGAATAATAATGCATAAAAATATCAATAAAAGAAATAATTCACTGCAGAACAAGTGCAACAAATAAGACGCAGAAATTAATCAATGCAGTAATAAAAGTTACACTGGGAAAATGTTGGTTAAATAATAAAATAAAAATATGAAGAAGCACTGATTGAACACTTTAACTCTTAATTGTAAATTAGACAAAACAATTTACTCAGAGTAAAGAAAACACTTTACGTTAAAAAAGAAATTGAAATTACACTAAGAGTGAATTTGTTCAAAGAAATATGAAAAATATGAATGAAAATAAAACAAGAAACAAAACTGGAAGTGTAACACTTACAAGTGGCGGGGCACACAACACTTACAAGTGGTGGGGCACACAACACTTACAAGTGGCGGGGCACACACAAAATTTAAACTTATTCATTTTTTTTTTAGTATATTCTTACAACAAAATCTTGCTGTGACTGATACGACAAAAATTGCTGGCAAAAATAATGGTAGACAAGTCTGCGAAAAGATCAGGGAATGAGACACTGCTGGTGTATGAAAAAAAGACACACATAGAAATAAATGGATAATTTGGTATACGACAAATACTGGAGAATACAATGCTGAAAGAATACAAAAAAAAAATGAATGAATTACTTCACACGGAATGACTGACTGGTACACTACACAATAATACTTACTACAGACAGAGAGTAGCATAAAAAAAACACAGATAAAAAAATATGAGATGAGCAATAACACTGAAAAATATTGTAAAAATAATGAGTCAAAGAAACACTGAGTCTACACTGAAAACACAAGGTTTAGAGTACACAAGAAATTCACTATAAATGTCTCACACATGCGAATGTCTTTAAATGCAAGAAAAATGTCTCTAAACAGAAAATTCACTGGAGTCTGGAGTAATAGACGGGATGACTGGTGATGAGGGGAAGATGTCCTGTGCGGTGATGACGCCTCCGACACTCACACTGTCGTCGGAAGGAATGCGCTTTCTAGGTGAACTCACATAACTGGCTTTATCGTTGGCACTCAGCTACAATCTCTTGACCAATTATGTGAGCCCAAAACAGTTCTAGGACCCGGTACAAGGGTGCAAACAGCCACAGGTAGATGAGGTGGATAGTGGCGGGTGGTGGTGGAGGGCAGCGGAACAAGCTGGCCCTGTGCGCTCTCACTGCCACGCACTTCTCACCACGCAAAAGGTGGCTTAACTAAATCACAATGCCACAGGGATGATGAAGACCACTCTTCCCGCATCCAAGCACAAGCGATATATGAAATAATACTTCAGAGGAACTTGCATGGCTTACTTCTCTCTCTCAGCTGGGTTAGAAGCTGGGTTGACTGTGGACTGGCTTAACCACGAGAATGGCTGACGAAGATGTGTAACGTTCGCACACAGCATGAGGAATGGTGGATGTCAGGAGACAGGACTGGATGGTTGGCTGAGCTGGCTGACTAGCGTTTCCTTCCACAGTCTGGCTTACTGAATCGGGCTTAATTGCAAAATCCGGGGTAACCCCTCGGGAGATTGAAGCAATTAGCCACACGAACTATGCCAGGAAGATTGAAAATCGGCTGCAACAGGTCTTGCTGGCTGGAGTACACAGGGTGGTGTGCTGAGGATAAAGACTTGCTAGATGGAAGGGGCGGATGGTTCTCCTTTGACCTGCAGCTCCCAACAACAGTCTTCTAACGTCTTGAAATACCTTAAATCACCGCCCACACCGGGGCCACCATTTGTCATGTGGGTTTTTCGATACGTTGGATAGGGTAAGAATACTCACGTAGGCTGGTAGTACGTATAATAATATAACGGGAAGTGTGGAAGTGGCAACAGCCGTCTTGCCTCTTCTGCTCCTAGCTGAATGACCCATGACGTGCCCACGGGTGAGGATGTTTGAAATCTGCTTGGTCAGCAGCAATATGAAAATCAGTCAATGATTCTACAAGACGGTGGTAGTGAGTTTCATCTACTGTTACATGGTTATGGTAACTGTTACTAGGAACTGTGTACTACTACTGAGATATGGTACAAATGTACCATATGGTACTCCATTGCTACCATATGGTACAATAGTACCATATGGTCAAAACCATAGACTTCCTCTCAGATCTCTTCCATCTGTTTAGGAACTGTAAGTTGTGAAGAGAGGAGAGTCCAGAATTCGCTGGGGAGTGAGAGCTTACTTGCGCAAGGCATGATGAACAAAGACTTTGGCGCGTTCCCGCAAATGCCGGCAGGCGTCCAGATTTTTTCTATAGAGCGCCACACACTGATCACCCAGGACCCATTCTCTCAGATGTAGGCCTATCAGTGCTAAATTTGTCGCGGCTAGAATATTTGGGTAGATCTACAGTTTGGACCCTCAAACATAAAGCCGTTTAGATCTACGGCATGGCCATGAAAGGATTTAAATATGCATTCAATTTATAACCATAATCTTTTTCTTTTTCTGTAACTGTATAAAAATAGAAGTCTATATTTTTGGAAAGATTTTTAATAGTTAAAAATTTTTTTTTTAAATACAGTACAAACATATTCATTTTTGGGTAAAAATCACTTAACTATTTACATTATTTTGTATAATGAATCGGGTTTCATCTCCTGTATTGTTTATCGACAATAAGCACCAGTTTATCCTGCAACAAGTTACTTTTCCCTTAAGTGTTAATGAATTAATTTTCACTCTACCCACTGAACGGCAGTAGCTTGAGTTAAAAATATCACTTGTCTGATCCTTAGCACCTGTGTCATGGGGACATTAAATTAAATTTTTTATCAGATGGGAGAAGCTGCAACTTACACGAGTCTAGAAGTTGACAAAATGCAGATTCGCAAACATACTCAATTTAGTAAAGAATTAAGTCAACAGACTGAATAATCTACGTAGCTTTCCTAAATAAAAAATAAAACGACTTTTAAAGTGCTACAGTACTTCAGTGAATCAAATATTCATCATCAAAAGTTTCAAAAGATTTGTGTAATAATATCATTTCTCAGAAAATACATATGTAATTATTTTTAACATTTATTCATCACTAACACTACCATATTTATAAAAGTTTCAGTACTAGCACACTTCATACTTTAAATGGTCAAGAAACACTATTAAGTTTGTCAAACGGACTATTTTTTGCCCGTGGGTCCTCCTAGGTCAGTGCGTGCTTATGAAGGTCTCCTTATGTTCCAAGTCTGGGATTGTAACCGCACTGGGGAAAATACAGCAAATCACATCAATATGCTTTATGAAGGTAAGAAATATGTGTCTGAGTGTGTAAATGGGTGGCTCATGTGGATTTTTATTATATCCTTTTCTAAATTTAAAAAAAAAAAAAAAAAAAAACATGCCTGAGAAGACTAGGTTCTTACTATCATATTTTCCTTGTATTGTTATTTACAAGGACATGTACTTTACTTTTACAGGCAACAACTTTGTCACCAGTATTTTCTGTTTTTTATCATCTAGGCCAAGGATAAGGCACAGTCCATCGTCATATTCAATAACTGAACTTCAAGGAGAGTGTCTCAGTTTCAGTGATGAGGTTTGTATAGGAACTGAACCCGTGTTCTCCTTACTTAGATGAAACCGTCTGCCACTCATTCTCAAGATGATATATGACCACTAACAGTTTAGCACTGCCAAATAATTTCAAAGACACTCTGAACCCATATCCCCACCTCCTTCAAACACGTTATGGTATGTTAATGCATTTTATACCAGTGTTTCCCTGCATTACATGAGAAAGATCCTAATCTTTTTCCTATTTAGTAAGTCTGTTTTTTATTTTTCAGAGAATATATAGTCAAACCCAACATCACAAGCCTTCTAATTCATGTGCTTCACTATTAGACAATCGTCTTATGAAGGGTTCTCCTGCCTAATAGCCTTCATTATTCATTAGTTTTTTGGTACCCTTGTTTTTCTCCTTGGCACAATGACAAATAAATATTAACCAGAATGAGTAATACTTGAGTATGCCCAAATAACCTGCAATAGGAAGAGAAGCTTATGACAATGTTTCGATGCAAACTAAGCCATTTACAGCATATACACAAAAGAGATGTTTACGTTATGTAGGTTTCCCCACCCCGGGGGACGGTTCTGGCTTGGGTTTTCTCTATTTGGTGACCTGCAGTTGGCTCCCAAAGGAGCGTAAGAATTGGTTAAAGTGATGTACTGTTTATAGCCTCTATCTACAACTTCCTGTCAAATAGAACACAAGGAGTAATAGTAAACAGAGTTAAAGTCCAGGCAGCCACAGTAAAAAAACTCTTTCCTCCATAGGCACAGTACTTGCTCCCATTCTATTCCTCATCCTCATTTCTGACAGAGATGTAAGCCATAGCCTCCGTGTCTTCCTTTGTGGATGACACCCGGATTTACCATGGCCAGGGACCGCCATCAAAGACACGCGAGACTCCAAGTGGACATCAACCAAGTCTTGCGAATGGGCCACTCAAAACAATATGAAGTTCAACGAGGAGAAATTTCAACTTCTCAGATATAGAAAACTTGGATGAAATTAAAAATGTGTCAGGGTATACAACAAATTCCTAACATACAATAGAGCGGAAGGACCTGGAGTGGAATAATGTCAGAGATCTCGCACTTCAAAGCTACAACAATGTATTACCTATCCCTGGAAAATGATAGGATGGTTAATGAGAACCTTCAAAAATAGGGATGCCAGCCCATGTCTGATTCTCTTCAAATGCTGTGCTCTTTAGGCGGTACTGCTGTACACTATTGGCCCTTCAAGGCTGGCAACATTGCAGGGACCTGGAGAGTGTACAAGAACTTTCACGGCACACATAAGTACATAAGGCACTCCTAAACTACTGGGATTGGTTGAGTCCTAATCTGTATTCCCTCGAATGCAGTGCGAGAGAGATAACATGATTAATATAAACTGGAAGGTCATGGAGGAATGGTACCAAACCTACACAAGAAAATCACTTCCTATGTAAGCAAAAGACTTGGAAGGAGATGCAACATTTCCCGTTGAAAAGCAGGGGCACCACGAGTACAGTGAGAGACAACACAATAAAGTGTCTACTGCCTAGACTGTTCAATTGCCTCCCAGGCTAATAAGGGGATTACTATAGACCCCTGGCCTGTCTTCAAGAAGGCCACTGGACATGCAACTAAAAGTAAGTACCTGACCAACCGGGATGTGGTTAGTATGTCAGCTTGCGATCTGCGGCCAGCAGGAACAGGCCTGGTTGATCAGACCATGATCCACAATGAGGCCTCCTGGTCTCAGACCAGGCCGCGGGGCGTTGACCCCGAACCCCTCTCCAGTGTAATGACAGGCACAGCAAAGCATTTGTGTCAAGGGAGTACCATTTACAGCCCTATGGTGGGAGCCAGGCCATATGCCAAGGGCACAGTGAGTCGTCTTCAGGTTCTCAATGGTGTACAGCTAAGTTCTATGGTAGAGCAGCTCTACGTCATGGGCACGCTGAGCCATCTTTTGTGCGTTGGAGTTACTGTTTACAGCCCTAAGGTGGGGGGCAGCTACGGACGAAGGAGTGACTTAAAGATACTCGTTAATGACACGATTGAAATTAACCTTTCCCCGCCGGGATTGTAACACGCGGTATAGAGTCTCCAAAACTCCAGCCCGTCGCGTTAGCCACTAGACCAGTAGCCACATGCGAGGGTCTTCTCAGCACAAGTGGGTAGCAGTTAGCTACAATTGTTGTCATGCTCTGTAGGTTAGGGGGTACAGCATGCTTGGGTTCAGTTGGTGTAAGAGGTGGTGTTCTCACTGGTATGAAGCCTGAACTCTTAAAAAAAGCTCTGCTCCACTCTACCATCATGGCAACCCAGGACCCAGCCCCGAATGCAGAGCGATCAAGGAAATTCTTGAGGGAGCCAGTATAATACATAATAGGCAAGGAGGACAGGGACGGGACCCGCGGAGGAAGAAAAAGAAGTATTGGTAAGGGTGGTAGTGGAAATCTAGCAGAAGAAGAAACAATGGTTAGTAGAGAGGGAGGAGAGTGTGGTTGTTTAGTAGCACAAAAGAGAAGGGAAATGTAGGGTGACGGGTGGCAATCGTAATGGTAGTGACAAAAGAGAAGAAATGGGAGTGGAAATCAAATTAGTAGTACGAAGACAAGTGGCATTAGTAAAGGACAAGAAAAAGGGCACTGCAGATGTGAGCTAAAGGTCCTCAAGAGGTTTCGGACAAAAAAGTCGGGGAAAAAACTGAAGGACAGAACATACTTTGGCAGAAGAAAGGAAAAAAACAAAGACAGAAATAAAGAAAAAAATAGGAAAGGAGAAGAGGTTAGAGACGAGAGGAGGAGAAAATGATAAGGTAAGTCAAGAGTGTTCTGAAGCATTTGACAAGTAATGAGAAAGGAAGGCATCTACAAAGGCCAAAGCTAGGGCCAAAAATATTTATATAAGGAAAGCTGTTATTAGGATGTTTCAAGAAGACATCAACTATGCAAGGTTAGACCAGTAGGGTAGGACAGTTAATAGCAGAGGGCCAATCCAATGACAGAGGGAGCATTATTTGAACTTGTCAGCAATGCTTAACACTCTTGTTGCTCTTTGAGTCTGTTGGTCAGAAAGAGCAGCCAGTATCATATTTTTTTTTCCTTTTTTTCTGTTTTTGTTTTCTCCTTTCTTTCTGCTACATGTGTTCTGTCCTAGCTTCCTTCCCGCGTTGTGTGTTTTGGGTACCTTTACCCCCCCATTTTGGGCACTTAGCTCTACTGCAGTGCTCCTTTTTCTTGTCCTTAGACTGACCCACTTTCTACTACTACTATACTATGATCCCACTATTTCTACTACTTTTGCCCAATACCTATTACTATTATCTCCCTTAACCCTTCACTTCCCTTTCTTCTTGTGGCACTATATCTCCTATCTCTGCTACTACTACATTCCATACCACTACTACTTTTTCGTCCTTCTTGGTTTCTGTCACTGTCCTCTTGCCTATATATAAAGGCTCCTTCTACTCTTTTGTGTTAGTGTGACTATGTAATGGTCCAAGTCAGATTGAAATATTGTTGTAAAGCTTTCCTCATTCAGCTACAGTGGCCCCACTTATACGGCAGAGTTAGTTTCACAGGCTACTGCCGTAAGGGAAATCATCCTAAGTGAAAACACCCTTTTTTTCACTGTCTATAAATGCATACAAATACTAGATAAACAAGTTTACACTAGCATATAATAATTTAGCAAATAGAACCAGGCTTCAAAAAAACAATAAAAAAGTACAAGCACACATTAGTGCAATCATGTACTACCTTAAAATATTTATAGTCTTAATCTAGGGGAGACAAGCTAGTATGTATTGTAAGAAATAAGTGTGGTAGTATGGTAGTCAGCTGGGCTACCATACCAGGCCATTCACTCTACACATACCATTTATGATATTTAAGCATCCCAGAGTGACAAATATATTTTACAGTTCACTCTTTAACTTACTAAAATATTTGTAGTTCTTAATGTAGGGCAGAAGTAATGTAAATGAGATAAAACAAATAAATGAGAGAGAGAGAGAGTGAGGAGGAGAGAGAGAGAGAATGAGTGCTGAGGGGAATACGGAGCAGAGTTATGTAATACAAACCAGGCGAAGGTAAGTTTTGTAAACAACAAAGTGTACACGTGTTTGTTGTACGCAAGTTACATTGTGTACAAGTGTCTCTCATTGTACGTAGAATAAATAAAGATTAACTACCATTCTCATGTAACATCATTTGAGAAGAAATGACGCTCTGTTGTGAAGGTAAGGAAAGAAGTCCACTCTGACTTTTTTGGGTTATCCTAGGTTCATCTACCAAATATTGCTGTTAGTATGATAATCTATGTTAATTGTATTTTTGTATTCCTGATAATTACATACATTAGAAAGGAATAATTTTCTACAGTTACCCCAGTAACACATTTTTCTCTTATGTTAGATTAGACGAAAATGTTATTCTTGCGTCAACTTGTACAAGTTATCTGGCTACGACTTCTCATATTTATGTTTTTTTTCTACTGTGGGGTGTATTTATTATCTTTATATGTTATGGATCGTGGTTTATTATATAATTTTGAAAAAATATCATGGATGGATTAATGAAAATGATGTATATTAACGTAATATACGACATTTTTGAATGAGACTCGGTGATTATTATTATTATTTTTATTATCATTTCTAATATGGTGTCACTTGGGCAAGGCATCTGGCAACCGACAATTTTCATATTTCTTTCTTTATTTCTTTCAACACAACGCGTCTAATATCCCCACCGAGGCGGAGTGGCCAAAAGGAATAACGAAAGTTTTTCCTTCTTTCATTTAGTAATATATACAGGAGCAGGGGTTACTAGCCCCTTGCTCCGGCATTTTAGTCACCTACTTACAATCACGCATGGGCTTAAGAGGAAGAATTTGTTCACACTTCCCAAGGAGTGTAAGGAGGAAATAAACAAGAACAAACCTAGAAAGTAAATAGAAAGAAAAACCCAAATGGGGTGGTCGTGTATATATATGCTTGTACATGTATGTGTAGTGTGACCTAAGTGTAAGTAGAAAGTCGCAACCAATCCTGAAAATCTGGCATGTGTATGAAGACAGAAAAAAAGACACCAGCAATCTACAATGTGTAAAACAATTACAGGCTTTTCAGTTTTACACTCACTTGGCAGGTACGGTAGTACCTCCCTGGAGCGGTTTGCTGTCTACCAACCTACTACCTAGAATATCTCATATTTATTTAATTTTTTATTATTTAACACACTGGCGATTTCCACCATGCAGGGTATGGACCCGAAAAAGAAAAACTTTACCATCATTCATCCATCCACTGTCTTGCCAGAGAGTGCTTTACACAACAGTTTTTAAACTGCAACATTAATCACCCCTCTTCAGAGTGCAGGCACTGTACCTTCCTCTCCAGGACTCAAGGTCCGGGCACTGCCGGTTTCCCTGAAATCCTCTTTTTTGTCCATAAATGTTACTTTAATCACATTCCAAAGCACGGTCAAGTATTAAAAACCTTTTTTTGTCTCCATTCACTCTATCAAAACACGTTAACGCTATGCCCGATGGAAAAGTCCAAGCCCCTCGCACACAAACCCTCCTTTACCCTCCCTCCCTCCAACTTTTTTTCCTAGCCGCCGACCCCTACCTGCCCTTCCTTCACTAACAGACTGATACAACTCTTGAAGTCATTCTGTTCGCTCCATTCTCTCTACCTGTCCAGAACCACCTCAACAACCTTCCTCAGCTTGAGGGTGGGGTGTAATTTACTTCATCTTTATATGTTATGATTGTGTTTATTATATAATTTTGAAAATAATATCATAGATGGATTAATGAAAATAGTGTATATTAACATTATATACGAATTTAAATGAGACTCGTGATTATTATTATCATTACTAATTAGGTGTCTGGAGCATAAGAGACTCTTAATGATTTTAATGTGTACCTGCTGCCAGACAGTTTGTAGTTTATTTAGGTAAGTATACACAAGTTCATTAATTATCAGAGTATATATACAATATGAAATAACTTTTATAAAACATTGAAATTTTGGAGTTTCCAGCAAATGGAGAGACTTAGTGCTTACGCGATCTCACAGAGAATTGTAAACCAAACAGGCGGTGGGCGCGGTGGACCATATAGAAAGTTCCGGTGGGGGGAGCCGTTATAGCGAGGTTTGGTCATAATTTGGAAATGACCGTATTAGTTGAAAGCCGTTAAAGCGAAATGCCAATAAAGCGGTGCCCTACTGTATGGTTATTTGTATATTGTTCCTGTCATGTATTGTGCCTTTTCATTCTTTAGATATATTACCCTTTGAATATGCAAAAATGAGCATATATCAGGAGAAAAAAGATCAGACAGAATTAGAAGTACGTATTTAATCTCTTTATGAGGGCTACTTAGGAACTTAACCCTTCACAAATCTGGGGATTTTGACAAAAATTATAATAATAAAACTCAGGATCACATTATAACTGAAAAGTTGAGGAAATTTCAGTCTGTCAAGTTTAAACTTCATCGGATTTATTTCTAATTTGTTCGGCTTATGATTTGTTTTGGTCAAGGGACTGTGATTTCATTTTTCTAAGAATTTATAAAGAAATTTTTCAATCCTGAACAAAATGTATTTACATCTAAAGTATAGGAGGTTGTGTGGCTACTTAAGCCTGCATGCCCATGCAGCAAACAGCCTGGTGAATCAGGTAGTCAAAAGTTAAATCTGTGTCAGGCCTGGCTGGAGGGTAGCACATAACCTCAAAACTGGTTCTCTACTGTCACAGGTAAAATATAAGTTGTCTGAGGCGTAGTATAAGCAATTTAACCCGCTGGACTGCACAACCCCAATATCCTGTGGTGTCTCTGTGTTGAAAAAAAAAAAAAAATAAAATATATATATCTTTGAAATGATTAGAGAATCTTTTCGGATGGTATGACACCAAAAGAATGGAATTTAATTGAAAACTCAAGAATTACACTCTCACGAAGTCAGCGACCTCGGTGAATTTACGAATCTGCGTACTTCATCCACTGTGAGCCTATTTTCGGTTAATTCCATTGTTCAGTCGTTGACCAAAAACTCATAGCTATTCTTTAGAAAACTTCATCTGTTCTTTCAAATTTGATTACAAGAAAAATCCCAATTTACCGATTTCAACTACAATAATTTGTTTAAAAAAAGACGTGGTCAGAAATTTGCAAATTTTGCTCAATTTCACGCAAATTAAAAAAATATGCCAATTTCAAAAACTCGGGTCCAGTATGAACAATGCAGACATTCCTGGCTCTAAAAATAACATCATCTTTGTTCTTCAGTCACGTCTCCAGGCCCTCTGACATTACTCTTGCTTTCTATTTAGCTCACTTTTATTTCAAACATACAAATTGAAGTTTTACTGGTATGCAGACTACTGCAATTTTGTAATTATTGTTATAAATAATGTCAACCCCATTCATGGATGCCATAATAGAATGGCTCTTGGACATTTATGGACATTGACATCATTGTCCAATTTCAAGGTTCTTTTCATAGTAAAACCAATCAAATCACCGTATTTCTATAATATGTTTTCCATTTCTATCAAATGAGACCAAGGAAACAACGAATACAACCCATAAATTCTATACAAAATTACACTGACAAATTGGTGTTTTAATTCAAAAACACAGTTTTTTTTTTTTTCTCCATTCTGCACTGGTGTGCAGGATTTTTTTTTTATATGGTGCACACTGACGACAGAACCATTCTCTCACATGTGGCAATACCAGCTTTTTCTGCTTGATTTGAAGCTGCTAGATTTTTTTTGGTTACATGCTTATGACATTATTCGTCAAACACGGTGGCTCGTAAGACGTATATATACAACCGAACAGTGAAAGTTTTAAAATAGCAAAATGGAGTTTATACATGAAACTAACTGACAGAAATATATTGACAAAGTGTGGTGATGTACCTGTGATGCCTCTGGTATATGCTCTTGAACTGTAAAGCTTTACTCCTTGAGGAAAGTCTGCCTGGATGACTTCAATAAAGACGTGGAGACATGACAGAAGTCATATCAGCCAGCTGTCAACAGTAATGTAAAACACAAAATTAATTTTAACACACTGCACTTATTACCTAGTACATGTTACTCTCTTTATACTTGTACTAATTACAGTATCTGTAATACCTTTGACTGTAGGGTGACCCTTTTCTTTCACATGAACTTTAACTGTATAAAAAAAACATTACACTTTGTCCCTGAATTTTCGAGGATATTATTGTTTTTGTAATAAAACACTTATATTCAATATTTCAAATATATCTTTGTTTTATCTTCGCCCTCCTGTTATTTTTGCTAGGCAGCAATTATTAACTCTGTTGACAAAAAAATATTCGCTCCCTGAATATAATTCTTTCAATCAACTACTAGAAGAAGACATAGAATACAAAAAAAATAATGTGGACAGAATATAGTAGAGTTGCCAAGAAATTAGTACTGTAATTTCATATACCCTCACCTCTTTGGATAATCACCATCAATCGTTGGCCTACATTCCATATAATTTGTGGAATCCTCGCTTTGTCCATAGTCTTCCATTACATAAACTGAGATATTGCAGACTCCAGATTAAAAAAAATTGACCTCTACAAATTAATTCCCTAATTCTCATGTTAATTACAAATTTCTTTCTCTCAAAGCCAAACTCAATCAAATGTGAGTAATATATCTTAAAAAAAAAAATCAGCACAAAGGATACTGGATGGTCTGCATAGCTCACCTGTACTGTGCAGTTCGTACACTTGATGTTATATCAGTTATCCACTTTTAACCAGTCTTATGTTTGTAGTTTGAATGAGAAGCTTTTGGTCATGGCGTTACCAGATGGAGGTATGAGGAAACGCCTATCCATTAGAAACTCTTAAAACATAAAAGTGAAAAAGACAGTATGATGCATGCACGCATGCGCTAGACACATTGCACGAACACACACGCACACACACCACTCACACACACACACTCACACATCACACAAACAACACACACAACCCACGCAGCAACACACACACCACCACCCACACACGTGTGAGCTAGAATACCTCAAAGGCAATGGGGCAGATAACATCTCCTCATGGGTATTGAGAGAGGGAGCAGGGCGCTATGGGTAACCCCTAAACAAACAATATTCAATACGGTCTATCAAAAAGGAAGATTGCGGAAGGCATGGAAGACAGCAAATGTAGTCCAATCTTTAAAAAAGGAGACAGACATGAGCATTTTAAACTACCAGACAGTGTCACTCTGACATGTATAGTATGAAAAATCATGGAGAAGATTATCAGAAGGTGGTGGAACACTCGAAAGCACGATCTCAATCAACAGCAGCCAACTTGGTTTCAGGGACGGGAACTTCTGTCATTAAACTACTGGAGTTCTATGACATGGTGACAGCATTAAGCAAGAGAGAGGCGGGTGGAGTGGATTGCATTTTCTAGACTGAACGAAGGCTGTTTGACACAGTTCCACACAAGAGATTGGTGCAAAAACTGGAGGACCAAGCGCAGGGTTAACGGGAAGGCATACAATGGGGATCAGGGAATACTTGTCAGAAGACTGCGCGAGGTCATGGTAGTGGCGAGGTGTCAGAGTGGGCACCTGTGAACAGCGGGGGTCCACAGGGATCAGTCTAGGACAGTGCTCGTTTTGGTATTTGTGAACGACTGGACGGAGGAATGACTCTGAGGTGTCCCTGTTTGCAGATGACGATGAAGTTGATGAGAAGAATTCACTCGATCGAAGACCAGGAAGAACTACCAAAGGGTCTGGAAGGCTGCAGTCCTGGTACTAGCATGCAATTGCG
>NW_026507491.1:0-23135 GCF_026875155.1 Cherax quadricarinatus
TAGCCCTTAAGGGGGAAAAAGGGGGGAAATCATTAAAGCAAATTAGAGGGCTCTTGATAAAAGAAATTACATTACCTTGGAACCCTTGTAATTTCCCTGGTACTCGTTCCCAGGCGTTTATATGACTACAACGGGCTTATCTTTCCACAAACATAATGATATTTATACAGTATTGTACACTCACTGTAGCACTGACCCGTCCCTCACTTATATAGATTTAAACCAGGTAGGTGCTTTAATGTATGCTAACACCTAGGTACTCTACAAACAGGCGTATTCTCTAAACAGTATTTTTTTAATTTATTCTGGGAGGTGCCGTGTCGCAGCGGGCCCTCTTTTCCCCAACCCCCTTTCACTTCATTCCTTCAAAATTCTAAATGCAAAAAATTCACAAAAGTCTCTTATTTCAATAGAAATAAAAATAGTTTTAAATCTTAATTTTTGTTATTTATAACCATTCAGAAGCGTCTGTTTAAGGAGTAAATCGTAAATACGCAACATATTCCTTAATTTTGCAATGGGGTCGCACCTACCCTGGAAATAGTTACACCCCCCTTCGGGAAGCCAAAAACCGGGTGTGCAGCGGAGTGCTGTTATTAGTCAGGTGCTCCGAAGACTGCTAACCCCCGGGGAGGGGTGGAGTGCGTTAACATCTAAGTGCTATGGAGTACTGTTTAACACCCGGTGCTACGGAGTACTGTTAACATGCGGGTTGTTTTGTTGTACAACTAACACCTAGGTACTCTGCAGTCCCAAGACACACAGCCACACTGAATCTTACACAACACATCCATGGATCTGAAGCTCTGTATGGATGAGGGCCAGTTTTTTGCTCCAGCCACTGCGGCGTCGTCCCCACCAGGGGTGTACTTATTAAGAGTATTATGTGTACTGCGGGCGTCGGTGTTCGTACGTGGTGGGAGCTCTTCCTCCCCTGGTGGTGGTGGGAGCTTTTCCTCCCCATGGTGGTGGTGGGAGCTTTTCCTCCCCATCGTGGTGGTGGAAGCTTTTCCCCTCTCTGTAGTGGTGGAAGCCCCTCCTCTGTGTGGGGGTGGTGGTGGCAGCGGCAGCTCTTCCCTCTCTGTGGGTGTCGACGTGGCAGCTCCTCCTTCTCTGTGATGTAAATGGTTGCCGTGCTAGTGGTGGCAGTGGTTACAGTGTTAGAAGCCTTTCTGTGGTGGCAGCCTCGTGCCAATCTGTTGTTACAGTGGCTGCCTTTTCTTCTCCGAGAGGGTAGTGATATTTGTTTTCCTCTCTCTGGTGTTTATGTTGGAAGCCTCCCTCCAGTCTGTGATACTGGGTTTTATGTTGGAAGCCTCCCTCCGTCTGTGATACTGTGATTTTATGTTGGAAGCCTCCCTCCAGTCTGTGATACTGGTGGTGATGTTGGAAGCCTCCCCCTCCAGTCTTTGATACTGGTGTTTATGTTGGAAGCCTCCCTCCAGTCTGTGATACTAGTGTTTATGTTGGAAGCCTCCCTCCAGTCTGTGATACTGGTGGTGATGTTGGAAGCCTCCCTCCTGTCTGTGAACTGGTGATGATGTTGGAAACCTCCCTCCCGTCTGTGATACTAGTGTTTATGTTGGAAGCCTCCGTCCAGTCTGTGATACTGGTGATGATGTTGGAAGCCTCCCTCCAGTCTGTGATACTGGTGATGATGTTGGAAGCCTCCCTCCAGTCTGTGATACTGGTTGAAAGTTGGGAAGCCTCCCCCCCAGCTGTGATACTGGTGATTGATGTTGGAAGCCTCCCTCCAGTCTGTGATACGGTGTTGAGTTGGAAGCCTCCCTCCAGTCTGTGAACTGGTGATGTTGGAAGCCTCCCTCCAGTCTGTGATACTAGTGTTTATGTTGGAAGCCCTCCCTCCAGTCTGTGATACTGGTGGGGATGTTGGGAAACCTCCCTCCTGTCTGTGATACTAGTGTTGATGTTGGAAGCCTCCCTCCAGTCTGTGATACTGGTGGTGATGTTGGAAGCCTCCCCCATCTTTGATACTGGTGTTTATGTTGGAAGCCTCCCTCCAGTCTGTGATACTAGTGTTTATGTTGGAAGCCTCCCTCCAGTCTGTGATACTGGTGGTGATGTTGGAAGCCTCCCTCCTGTCTGTGATACTAGTGTTGATGTTGGAAGCCTCCCTCCAGTCTGTGATACTGGTGGTGATGTTGGAAGCCTCCCTCCAGTCTTGAAAACTGTTTTTATGTTGGAAGCCTCCCTCCCGTCTGTGATACTAGTTTTTTATGTTGGAAGCCTCCCCCCAGTCTGTGATACTGGTGGTGATGTTGGAAGCCTCCCTCCAGTCTGTGATACTTGTGTTGATGTTGGAAGCCTCCCCCCCAGTCTGAGATACTGGTGGTATGTTGGAAGCCTCCCCCCTGTGATATACTGGTTGATGTTGGAAGCCTCCCCCCAGTCTGTGATACTGGTGGTGATGTTGGAAGCCTCCCTCCAGTCTGTGATTTTAGTGTTGATGTTGGAAGCCTCCCTCCAGTCTGTGATACTGGGGGTGATTTGGAAGCCTCCCTCCAGTCTGAGTACTGGTGGTGATGTTGGAAGCCTCCCTTCCTGTGATACTATGTTGATGTTGGAAGCCTCCCTCCAGTCTGTGATACTGGTGGTGAGTTGGAAGCCTCCCTCCGTCTGTGATACTAGTGTTGATGTTGGAAGCCTCCCTCCATCTGTGATATGGTGGTGATGTTGGAAGCCCCCTCCAGTCTGTGATACTAGTGTTTTATGTTGGAAGCCTCCCTCCAGTCTGTGATATTGGTGATGTTGGAAGCCCCCCTCCGTTGTGTATTGTGGTGATGTTGGAAACCTCCCTCCGTGTATACTGTTGATGTTGGAAGCCCCCTCCGGTAACTGTTTATTTGGAAGCCTCCCTCCGTCTGGATACTGGTGGTGATGTTGGAAGCCTCCCCCCCGTCTGTGAACTGGTGGTGTGTTTAAAACCTCCCCCCGTCTGTGATACTAGTGTTTATGTTGGAAGCCCCCTCCGTCTGTGATATTGGGGGTGTTTTTTGGAAGCCCCCCGTCTGTGATACTGGTGGTGTGTTGGAAGCCCCCCTCCCTCTGTGATACTGGTGTGTGATTTGGGAAGCCTACAACCTCCAGTCTTTGATACTGCTTTATGTTGGAAGCCTCCCTCCCAGTCTGTGATACTGGTGATGTTGGAAGCCTCCCCTCCAGTCTGTGATTACTGGTGTTTGTGTTTGGAAGCCTCCCTCGCAGTCTGTGATACCTGTGGTGATTTGGAAGCCTCCCTCCAGTCTGTGATACAGGTGTTGATGTTGGGTTAGCCTCTCCCTCCAGTCTGAGTTGATACTGTTGTTGATTGTTGGAAGCCTCCTCCAGTCAGTGATACAGGTGTGATTGTTCGAAAGCTCCCCTCCATCTGTGATACTAGTGTTGAATGTGGAAACTCCCTCCGATTCTGTGATACTGTGGTGATTGTTGGAAGCCTCTCTCCAGTCTGTGATACGGTGTGATGTTGGAATCCTCCCTCCGAGTCCTGTGATGCAGGTGTGATGTTGGACAGCCCCCTCCAGTCTGTGATACTGGGGTGATGTTGGAAAGCCTCCCTCATTTGGTGATCCTATGTTGATGTTGGAAGCCTCCCCCCCCATCTGTGATGCTGATAACAGCCTCCCTCGCTCTCCATGTAAAATGGTGGTTTGCTGCTGCCTCTTTTCCCATTTGGGTGGTGTTGGCAGCCTTATCATCTCTTTCTGGGATGTTGGTAGCCTCTCCTCTGTCTAGGGAGTATTGGCAGCCTTTCCCTCCTCTGTTCTGGTGGTGTTGGCACAGCCCTTTTCTCTCTTTCGGTGGTGGAAATGGTATAAAATTACCGACCACAATGCAATATAAACACAAAATGCAGTATAAGTGATCCTTTATTGACTACGTTTCGCCCACACAGTGGGCCTTTATCCTGTGGGTCGATAAAGTCTTGAGTTTCTGTAGTCTTTTATCAGTGGTTTGTGTGAATACAACGGTGTTGTACGCAAGGCATCCTTAGTGTCGTCAGACCTGCTTGCGTACTGGTGTTCTAAAACATACGTGTTTGGGAGGGTCCCCTTGATGTTTCGTCGCCCAGTGCTATAACTTGTTGCAGGGGTCTTACAAGGGATTATGTATACCCCTGCAGAGGATGGAGGCTTGTGTCCTGCCTACTAACTGCTACAACAACTGCCGAGAAGAGATACATAGTCCTTCCACCAACTACCATTGCCAAACATGTTCCAACATCTTTGCCAAAAAATCATTCCAAGTATCTACCGTTCCACAACCACGACCATCAAGGACATCACCAGTATAGCAGACAAGCCTCCATCCCTGAGCAGGGGTATACATAATCCCTTGTAAGACTGCAACAAGTTATACGTGGGCGAGAAACATCAAGGGACCGTCCAAACACGTATTTTAGAACACCAGTACGCAAGCAGTCTGACGAGACATAAGGAATGCCTGCGTACAAAACAACCTGTAATTCACACAACCACTTGATAAACTACAGAAACTCAGACTTATCGCCACAGAAGACAACACTCAATAACCGAAGAATCCTGGAATCATCACGTATTTCTATATCCGACAAATTTTAACCAGAATAGTGGCTTCTATAACATAGCTGAACCCACTTGCCAAGAAACTTCTTTCATCGCTATCCCACATAAGAAGTAAAAGAGCATTGTAGAAGGTCTGCTCACAAACTTATCCATCTCCTTTCCAACTACCCAAGTTTTAGACTCTATAGCCCACTCGTACATCATCGATGTCCAGCATTCTTCACCTGACCTCAGCGGACTATAAAACTCGCGTTCCTTCCACCCCAGGTATTCGGCTTGACTTGAAAAAGCCCACTGTGTGGGCGAAACGTAGTCATAAAGGATCACATTATAACTGCATTTGTGTTTATATTGCCTTTTCTGGTGGTGTTTGGCAGCCTTCCTCTCTCTGTTCTGGTGGTGCTGGCAGTTTTTTCTCTCTCTGTTCTGGTGGTGTTGGCAGCCTTTTCTCCTCTTTTCTGGTGGTGTTGCACCTTCTCTGACATTCTGGTGTGTTTGGCAGCCTTTTTCCTTTCTCTCTTTTCTGTGGTGTTTGGCACGCCTTCTCCTCTCTTCTGGTGGTGCTGGCAGTTTTCTCTCCATGTCTGGTGGTGTTGGCATCTTCTCTCTCTGTTCTGGTTGTGTTGGCAACCTTCTTTAGTTCTGGTGATTTGGCAGCCTTCTCCTCTCTCTAATTGTAATGGAGTTGGCTGCCTCTATTCCCTCTCTTTGGTGATAGTGTTACTTTCCCCTCCCTCTCCCATGGTAGCAGTGGCAGCCTCCTTCCTGTCTTTGTTGTTTAATGAGGTTTTAGAGCCCACATCCTTCCTGGTGGAATTAACCACAGCCTTCTCGTACTGAATTTCCTGGTGGCAGCGTCCTCGCTCTCTTTCGAGGGGTGTTAACTTCTCCCTCTCATTAGTGTAGCTGCAGTCTTCTCCCTCTTTGAAGGGTTGGCTTCTTTCTCCCTTTCTTTGGTAGTGTCAGCTTTTCTCCATCACTGTCATGTACCAATCGTATACATTAAAGGAAAGATTGACAGGGAAGGTAGAAGTTGGAGGCGCCACTCAATCGGGTGGCAGCCTCCATTTCCCTGATGGAATTACGGCCCTTTCTCCTCTATGGTGGTGGTGACAACTCTTTCCCCTTCTTGTGTGGGTGATGATACAACTTTTTTCTCTATCTGTGCAGTGGTTGTCAGCCTGTTCCTTTCTGTGGTGGTTTGCAGCTGCCCCCTTCCTCCCCCCCCCCATCTCCTCCTCGATCTCTCTCTCTTTCTCTCCTCTCTTCTCCCTCTCTCATTCGTCTCTCTCGTCTCTCTCTCTCTCTCTCTCTTTCTCTCCCTCTCTCTCTCTCATGGGTGGTAGATGCGACAGTCGTTTTACAGCATCCTCCTCCTCTGTGGCTGCAGATTCTTTCCTCTCTCTGGTTTGTGATGGTTGCAGGCCTCCCTCCTTAAAGGTGGTGAATGTGGCATTATCCTTCTATAGTGAAAAGTCACTTTTTCCATCATCATCCTTTTTATTTCGGTTCATATTTGCTCACTGTTACTTTAATATAAGTAAAACGTGATAGCTAACCCTCGTGTCTAACTCTACTCTCTCCTCTAGAACCCGGAATATTGGCCAGAAACTAGTATGTGTGTTACTTGACTTGTATCCTTTCTATAACGACTATAATGTTAACTACTTAGCCTCCGCTATTTTCCTATAATATTGAATATTGGCCCTTTAAAAAATAAGAATAGGTTAATGCCAGTAGAAGTCGACCTCTGTTAAACCCGCTTCTAATCACAAATTATAGTGGTAAAGGGGGAAAGCAAGGATACTTTATGCTTGAGTCTTGTAGATTAAAGGATATTGAAGTCGGGTGTCGTGCCGTGGGTTTGTAAGAAACTGGTGTTATTCACTACCCATTAGCACTATATCTCACTCTAAATTCATACCTAGTTATTTCTCTTTCTTTTCTTAACCCTTAAAGAAAGCCTGACATTCCGGTACAAAGGGTAAATTTTTGCGAAAACCTATATATTTGGTTATTTTTTACTAAGTTTATAGCTGGTATTCACTGGTCAGGGCTGTTCCATATAGAAATACAGTCTGGGACAGGGTCTCAAGAGCAATAATTCATGATCTTATCATTCTACAGTCAGCCTACAAGTTAAAGTTTAGCAGAAAAATACATATTTTTTCCCAGGCAGAAACTCCTCGCCACGGTGGGAGTGACGCCGTCTCTGTATAAAAAAAAAAGTTTTGGCAAACACTGTTATGCAATCTAATTGCTTCCTCAGGTCTGGCTAGACACACACGGTGTATCTAGCCAGACAGGAATGCTGAATGTTTAATTAATTAAAAGTACTTGCGGTTTTCATGATCCGTGAGAGAGGTAACTAACAGTGAAGTCTGCAACCTGGGAACAATACAAGGTGTCACAGAGGTTAGGTTAGGTAACACTTGTCAGAAAAAGAGGTCAATTTATTTTCTTGACTTCCGGGTTTTAGTCTTATGGATGACCCTTCAATGGAGCTTTAAGGTCATCTGACCGAAACCTCCGCTGGCTTACTGGGGTCATGGCATTCAAAATTGATATTTGAGGCACAGACATGACTAGAGCTCAGGGCAGTTCACACGCTTGGGATGTGTGGAATTCAAAATAAGACATAAAAGAGAACAACTCTAGAAGTTTAGATCAGCTATCTTTTTCTGTAAAAATTGCCTTTCCTAACTTGAGCAGCGAATTTATTCGGAGTTTGTACACACTCCATATAGGCTGCCTACCCAGCCAGCGAACCGGGTGCTAAAGGTTTTAACGATTTTAAGGGGCCCCTTCGTTTAATCAGTACCCTGGTTCATTGACCAAATCATAAGTGGCTCGGACAATTGCTGTATGTGATTTGGTAGCACTTCACGGTCAGCTCTGCCAGACTCATACAGCTGCTGTTGCTCACGGTTCTCATCTCTGTCTCTGGCTGTTATTTTGCCTTTTGATTACCATGATAAACTTACTTTTCTAAACTCTTGTACATAGTGCACATAAGTGTAAATACGGATAATCATACTTGACAAAAAATACAATTTAAAGACACTGCTGTGTTTATTTCGCTCCAAGTCTCATTACGACCAGGTTAACAAGCCATTATTACCAAGGGGGCCCTAATATTTGTTATCAGTTTAGAATTTGTTATCCAAGATTCTGTTGCCATATTTTTGAATAGAACGACGGTAGAAATTGGGGTAGCTACATTATACAGGCAGAGACAACTGCACCATATATTTCCCTGCTCTTTCTCTCTAATCTATACTATATTTAATTTTTCCCTCTCATTCATTGCTCACTTTCTCCTTCCACGTCTTGCCACCTTTTTTTTTCACATAACTTCCTCTCATATTCTTAATTTCCGTCTGTTTCCCTATATTTAGTGTAATCATTCTTATCATTCTCGTGTAGTTTATAAAAAAAAAATGCTTTTATTTTTCTACATTATCTCTTCACGTCTCTCACTCACATACTTAAATAGATTCTTCCGTAGTTTCCTAACCCAACCCACCCTCATTTTCCTCCTTCCTATGGGCCACTCACTTACCTCAAGTGATTCACCCCTCGCTCTACTTTTAGTCCTGTTTTCCCTCTTGCCCCCATTCGCTACGCTCTTTCACTTACTCCTCTCGGTATTTCCTTTAGCATCATGTATGTATTCCCTTTACCCGAGCCCTCACTTTTAATGCCCTCTCTTCGTACTGCTCTTTCAACTCTAAATCTCCTCATCATGTATTCGCCTTTCTGCGTATTTCTCTCCTCTGTACTATTCTAAGAAAGCTCTTCTTTTCACTTTTTTTCATTCTATACTCTCTCTCTCTCTCATCTCCTCTCTCTTCTCTCTCTCATCTCTCCTCCTCTCTCTCTCTCTCTCGATATGTCCATAATAAACGACTGTAAATGAATCAACAAGAAAGATGGACGAGGGATCGTACCACTTATGCGACTGATGTCTAGGTGGTCAGCCAGAGTCGACACACAGGTATAGTCCCAGCTATAGGTTGGCCATTCTTCAAAGGATAGATGTGATTCCAGTTGGGGCGAATTACGGGAATGTGAGTATTGCTGGAGTGCTAGTGATTGTGAGCTCTCATCCACGGGGCACCCAACTAAACAAGTCCACACTTATGGATGTCACTTGACTTCATTGTTCTCACTAACAACCCGCTTAGTTTTTGGAGTGGTTTTAGACCGTGTTAAGACTGTAGAACCATATTGGTCGGCCTGCAGCATCATCGCAAATACACGTATAATTCCGTGTAAATTGGGGCAAGTTAGGCGGAGAGCCACTGCAATACGGAGGGTCTGTAGGTCGAGGGCGAGTTGCCCATTGCAAAAATGAGAACTGTTAGGATGAAGTCCCCGGAGGATGTGCGCTTACATCTTGGAGACGGGCAATCTCCCAGTTTGGATGTTCGGCCTGAGAATGTTTTTTATATGCAACCCTCTCAGCATGGGGGCCATCCAGACTGGACTGGTTTTTGCAGACCATGCTGCAATGCCTCAAACAGTCACACTCGGTAATGCGGCACTGAGGTACAGCTTAAAGAAATATCCTCGTTGCCTACTAAGCCACTAAGGTTATATGTAAGAATTGGTTTTATTAACCCTTGTCCGATACAATGGAGGAGGATAAGAAAACAGGTATAGCAATCTGGGAAGATTTACTTACTCTCAACCTTTCCCCTTTCGCCTCCTGGCCTGACGAAGTGGAGCTTCCCACCCCTACTTCAATCTTCAAGGGAAAGGATTTCAATACACTCTCTAGCAGGTCTCTAGGAGAGAGCATTTTTCCTTGAGTTTTGGACTGTTCCGAAAGCTGGGTAGCACGTCAAGAAGTGAGTTTTGGGGCGGGGCAAGCAATTGGTGAGTAGTTAGAAGGCATCAAGTGTATTATACCTTCCATCCAGTGCTTTCCATTACCTGATGTCTAAGATTTTCTTCTAGAATGACGATCCATAGCAATTTGACAACGAGAGGAGCACCAAGAACCAGTGCTATTGGCTGGATCAGTGGCCTCGAGCTTCATAGAAAAGCAGCACTAATATCCTCTAAGATCTAATCGGGTGGTAGAAACTATTTACATATCTTATATTTTCTTTGTGTCTTCTAGAGTGATTCTGTAGTGTTAACCAGGTATCACATTCAGAATCAGATACTTGACTCGCTTTGTAAAGTGCCCGCTTTTATGACGTTTTGATGACATTCAGTTAATCCATGTTTCATCCAAAACAGGGATTTAGAAGTACCACTGGTAACACAATTGAATGAAAGATACAGAGAATGAAGTGTCTATAAACTATAAGAGAGCAGCTCTCTCTCTCTCTCTCTTCTCTCCATCTCTTCTCTCTCTTCTCCCTCTCTCTCTCCCTCCTTTCCGTAAGCCATGCTTTGTCCTAAAAGGCGACTAGAATGCCACGGGAGCAAGGGATTAGTAACTCCTCGCTGTATATATACCTAAATTAAAAAGATAATCTGTAGTTTTTTTTTGGGCCACACACCCTGCCCTCGGTGGGATACGGCCGGTTTGTTAAAGAAGAAAAAAGATATATATATATATATATAATATATATATATATAAATATCTAATAATATATAAATTAGAAACAATTTCCTCAGTCACAGTTGCAGGAAGTGGAATAGATCTGGGAGGTGATGTAGTGGAGGCAGGATCTCCATACATAGCTTTTAGAAGAGGTATGATAAAGCTCAATGGAGAGCAGGAAAGTGACCCAGTAGCCAACCATTGAAGAGCGGGGCAGAGAACTTGTATCTTTCTCGACTCCTCAAACCACAACTAGGCGAGTAACAACTAGGTGTGTACACGAGCAAAGATGCTTAAACAAGTGGTTACCCTGAATTCAACTGCACAAATGCAATGCTATGAAAAATTGAGGGAAAGGCAAAGATAAATCTGAAATTACATGTAGATTTCCAGTGACTGGTCTGGCGGACTTTACTTAACGAGGAAAAGATCTAGAGGTTAGCGCAGTGTGCTGAGAACTTTGCATCTGATGGTTATGGTCGCTATTTATCGAGACTGGTTCCGGAACTAAGGGAAACGAGTTTATGATATAGGCAAAGGATATGAAACTGACTCACGATAGTTTGAAATTAAAGACACAAATGAGAGCTATAGGGATGTCAGGAACTATTTTTCACAGTCTCATGTGTTCAATAACCCTGTGATTCACTCTTGAATCTTCAACTTCCAAATGTGACTCCTTGTTGCTGTGTCCCATCTTTGGAATATCTTGTCTCTGTCCACCCTGGTCAATTCCTCTCTGTATTATTATAACGTACATAACCCCCCTATTTCTCCTGTGCCTCCAAGTTGTCAAGGTCGATTTCGCTTACCTTTCCCTTGTAGGAACATGCCCCTTACCTCCAGGACGAGTTTTGTGCAAACGTTTATCCACTTTCCCCTAATTTCCTTTACATGCTTGGCTAGGTGTGGGTTCACAAACTGTGCCTGCATACTTCCAATAAGGCCTGGTCATACACTGGGTACAGGGTATATTCGTAGTACGCGCAATTACGAGGAGATGGTGATTCGGGCACCACATATTCTCTTAATCAAATTTTTTATAGGAATTTTAAAAAAGGAATGGACGAAAAATTATAAAAGACATGCATAACGACATAATTCTACTAATATCTACAAATAGTCAAAAAGAGGAAATGAATAATTCTCTCTCTCTCTCTCTCTCTCTCTCTCATCTCTCTCTCCTCTCATAGCTCCAACTCTTAAGAGCATCTTGAGTGGAGACTAACAAGACGGACCTAAAAAGCTAATAATTTTTACCCAGCAAAGTCCTGGGTTGGGTTAGCGTTGAGCATTACACTACAACAAGCTTGTTTACCGTTTATGTAAGCTTTTGAAGGAAGACATCAAGATTTTCACCTTACAAACGTCATTTTATTATATATTTTTTGACTTGTTTTTCCTGTGAGGTGGTAGTTAAACTTGTGTTTAATTGTTCCGTAAGTGAAACATAACTTCTGTGTATTGGTTGACAGAAGTAACTTTTCTGTCTAGTGGTCAAAATAAAGCGGATATACTTTTTATTATGATTCTAGAGAGGCAACACATCACTAAGGGAGATAAATAAGAACATAAGAAAGGAGGAACACTGGCAGCAGGCCTGTTCCCATATTCTTGCAGGTCCTTACAATTCACATACACTAACAAACAACATTTGCCCAAACCACAATTTTCAATGCCACCCAAGAAATAAGACTCTGATGTGCAAGTCCCACTTAAATATCCAACCCCTCCCCACTCATGTACTTTATCCAACCTAAAAATCTGAACTCCCAAAGTCCTAGCCTTAATAACCCAACTAGGTAGACAGTTTCCACTCTTCAACTGCCTTATTTCCAAACCAATGACTTTCCTATGTCCTTTCTAATTCCTCAACTTATCTAATTTAAATTCATTACTTGCGGGTTTCTCTCATGGAGAGATATCCTCAAGACCTTATTAATATCCCCTTTATAATAACCTATCTTCCACTATATACTCGATCATGTCTCCGCTCATTCTTCGTCTAACAAGTGAATGTAATTTAAAAAGAGTCTTCAATCTTTCTTCATAAGGAAGATTTCTAATGCTATGTATTTATTTTATCAGTCCTAAGCGCATGAATTTTTCTAACGAATTTATTTCCATATGTCCATTCTGTAATATGGAGACCCAGAACTGAGCTGCATAATCCAAGAGACGTGGTCTGACCTCACATCTAGTCAAGGCAACTGACTTTGAAGCAAGATGCCCGCCATCGAAGCAACATTACCAACAGCTTAAGGAAGAATTTGAGTGATGGTGCGAAAGATGAGATTCGGCGGTCGCGACTGGACAAGGCAATACAAAAAGATTCGCAGTAGTCCTCTTGTTTTGATCTCAGGCAAGAAAGGAAACTGCAGGAGTGGATGGACAAGCCGGGAACGAAGTTTGCCGATCAAGAAGACGAATGGAAAGGTAGAAACGATAAGAAGAAAGAGACTGCCGGTGGAAACTGAGTTGTGGAAACTCTAAACATTCTCAGTGCTACACCGACGAATGTGAGTCGACTTACTTGGGAACCTCACGCCGAACGACACCAAGAAGGATAAGGAACATTGTTGTTGTTGGGGATAGGCCAAGTTAGGTATATGTGATAGGGCTTCTGCTTGAAGGACAGGAGTAGGAGCACAGAGGGTTTTGCTTCCTGGGGGGCTGGGATGGAGGTATTGTTAGCATCTGATGAGCATCCTGAGGAGTGTAATAGGGAGCAATCTATATATCTTCTCATGCTGAGGCAACGATGTTGGCAGACGAGGAGTGAAGACCTGATTAAGCAGGTATAGGTCAGCAATAAGAGATAATTAAGGAGAAGGGTGGGAGCCCTGTCATAATGTGGTATTTTGCCAAGGAGAGGAGTTGGAAATGAATCTATCTTATGTCCCCAGGGCAATGGTGTCAATTGCTGCTGGACAATACTGTAAGGAAAATTCGGTAACATTTCATTGACAACTGGGACCTCGTTCTATGGCAGAAATGGACATGTATGCCATGGATGGGAGGTTCACTTAATCTAGGTCTGGGGTGGGGAGCACGAGTGTGCGAACTGTGCAGTGGAGGGAGCTGTTAGGACTTTAGCAAACTAAGAATAGTACAGTGTATGGGTTTCTTGGCAGGAAAACAGTGCAAGTCCCAGTGTAGTAATATTATGAGGTTCTGGGAACTAGTAACGAAGCAAACGAGGTAGATATTGAAAAGCCAATGACACCTGGATGAGAAGGACAGTAATAGGTAATAGTAGCAAAACAGAAATGAGCAGCGAAGGTAAAGAAAAGGAGAGTGTTTCAATTTATTATGCTAATAGCCGTAGAGCCTAGGAATAAGATTGGACGAGTTGAATTAATTGCTAGTGCAGGTAACATTGATGTATATGCCTTAACTGAGACGTGGTTTAATTCAAAAATCGGGACAATGCCTGCGGAATGTCAACATTCAGGTTTTAAATTGTTTCCAAGTAGATAGAAGTATCGGAAGAGGGGTGTAGTGGCATTGTATGTGGCATTGAACTGTTTGCATAAAAACGGGTATTAAGTCTGAAGTATCACATACAGAGTCTGTTGGATAGATTCAGAGGCACGAAAAACAGATTTTTAGAGTATGATAACCCGTCCCCCCAAATTTAGATAGGACCAAGAGACTACTATGGAGGAATTGTTAAGGCCACAAGGAACGATAAGTAGTAATCTTAGAGAATTTTAACTTAGACATATTGCTGGAATTTCTTGACTGTGAATTTAGAATGCATACGACTACTTAGAAAGTAGTTCAGGATGTTTTTTGAAGGCAGTTTTTCACAGAACCTAAAAGGGAAATAAAACCTGCTTGTCTTAGTTCTGGCAAACAATGAATCCCCTTGAGTTTAATAATTTAGAAATTTCAGCAGGAACTGGTAGTACGACCACAAATCATTACATTTAGCATTCTGAATGGAAGTACGATAGTAGCGATAAACTCAGTAAACAGTCCCCAGGATTTTTCGCTTAGATTACGATGGGCTTAGATGAACACTTATCATCTGCTGACTGGGGTAACGAATGAGAGCTATCAATATGACAGTTTTCTGAACACTATACAATGCTGCTCAAGAGACGTTTATTCCCGTTTAAAGAAATACAGATCAAATAGAAATGACCCAAAATGGATAATAAAAAAAAGGCTCAAGTATCATACTAGGGCATAAGAAAGGAATTAATAGACGTATCAAAAGAGGTGAAGGTCATCTTATGAATCAGTATATTGGACATTAAGCGAGGGACATTAAAAAGGGTATAAGAAAAGCAAAAAGGCGACTAACGAAATTCTAAAGTTGCTAGGGATTCTAAAAAACTAAACAAAAAGTTTTTTCCAGGTACTATATAACAAAAGTTAGAGATAAGATAGGTCCCCTTAAAATTAGATAATGGGCATCTACTGACAAAGAGAATGAAATGTGCTCGATTTTAAATAATTATTTTCTCTCGGTTTTTACAACAGGAAGACACTAACAATATTTCCCAGTAATTAATTTTTATAGTGGCTAGAAGAAGATAAATTATTGTAAACTCACAGTCAATAGTGAAATGGGTTGAAGCTGATAGACCAGACTGAAGCAAAATAAGGTCCCGGCTTGAGATGAGGTTTGTTGTCAAGGGTTCTTAAGGGAATGCAAAATGGAACTCTGTGAACCAGTTATACTATATTTTTAATTTATACTCTCAAATCAGGTGTAGTGTCTGATGATGTGGAAGATGGCTATGGTAATATCCGTATTTTTAATAACAGGGGACAAGTCGTTACCGTCCAAATCACCGCCCTAAATAAGCCTGACCTCAATTGTAGGCAATTACTAGTCAATTATAGCTGAGATTATAAGAAGCCATCTCGATAGCATAGCTTGATTCTAATGATACCAGCATGGATTCACAAGAGGCCGGTCCTTGTATAACTAATTTATATAACTTTCTTCAGTAAAGCTTTTAGGCTCTTGACCACGATAAAGAGTTTGATATTATTTACTTAGATTTAAGTATCAAGGCTTATGATAGAGTTCCGCACACAAAAGACTGTTAACACAGAAAGTTGCAGCGCTCATGCATTGGGGGAAAAGGTGCTCGTTCATGGATCGAGTCATGGCTCACAGACTAGGATTTAGGTAAAGAACACATGGTATAAAACCCTGGTAATAAATACCGACAAGTTGGTTTAGAAAGACACGTAAGCAAACAACATAACATATTTATTAGAAAACGTTTCGTCCTGGGACCTTGACACTTCTAACATACAGAGGTAGAAGACATTATATAGAAGGCAGAGTGAGATGTGACCACGTGACCGAGAAGTCCTAAGAATACATAAGAATGGAGGAACACTGTAAGGGCCACTGGCCGCATGCGATGCAGGTCCTTTATCGAAACAACCTTCTACCTATGAAGAGGAAGGGTATGACGATGAAACATGTGACTCCTGTGTTTGTTGGTTGGTGCTGCTTAAGTATCATGTATGCCAATGTTTTTGGGGGGGGGGGGGGGGGGGGGGGGATTTTTGTAGTTTCCATTGTTGCGTTCTATAGTGTCGGTGACGGGATTAGTGAGGCTTCTAAGGCTCCCGTCGGCGTCTGAGGTCTGGTTCGTGAGAACGAGTTGACCCGTTCCAGTTTCATCAAATGCCCCGCGGAGGTCTCTGTGGAGGAACACAGGCGTACTTACATCGTCTCTGTTAGAGCATTTCGATGCTCATTCAGGCGACTGCAAGATTTCTGCTGTCCGCGCCACATATTTTCTTCTGACAGACACCGCACAGGGATAGTGTAGACGCCAGCTGTAGAAGTTAGTGGTGTGGGGCTGCGTTTCGTATGGAGGTCTTTGATAGATGATGTGTTTATGGTGGAAACGTTGATGTTAACCCCATAGCAAGTGCCCGCGAGTATTCGTGGCAACTCGCAGCTTGGAAGAAAGCTAACCACGTACCAATTCGAAAGCCCAAGGACCCAGGCAGTATGAGACCCATATCAGCTGACCAGGCTGCCTTTAGCCAGACTGCTGAAGGAATGGTGTTAAACCCCTCCCTATGGAGAAACTTGGACCCTTCACATCACATATTTGGCTTCGCACCAAAGGAGTGGGTACAGCAAGTGCATAACCACTCTACTAAGCCAGATTTGCTGACAGTAACAAAAAACCTAATGTATTGTCGTCTACCTCGACCGTGAAAAGGGCATTTGAGCTAGCCACCCCACAGCAATTCTGGAATACTATCTCGGAAGGGAATCAAGGGACGCCTCCTGGCCTGGATAGAGTCCTACCTTAGGGCAGCAGCCTTTGTCAGCTTTCAGGGACACTACTCTTCCCTTTAAATCCCTGGAAAAACGGTACGCGCCACAAGGAGGTGTGCTCATCCTACCCATGTTTTAACATTCCTTATGCAAGGAACTTGTGAGCCTTCCTTTCATAGTGGTATCACAGCTCCCTGCTATCTGATGATCTTGCACTCGTAGTGAATGGGAAAGGGCAATTTAGAACAGACAGGCTCTCAGAGAGCTTTGGACCTATTTACGCAGTCTTTGGCAAGTGAACTCGGAGGCCTCATATCTCGGCCGAGAAATCTCTTGCAAATATGTTCAAGGGACCAGATCCTGTGAATAGATTACGTATTCAGGATTATAAACTTGAGTGGACAGGCTCCTACCTTACTTGGGAATCTTATAAGAACATAAATTGATAAAAAGCGACCTTTCAGAACTAGGCCGAGTAATGTCAGGTCACGTGCCTACTCAGACTCAACGCACATGAGAGCCATAACGAGGCACCGTGCAGGAGGCAAGCAAAGATATAATCTTCGCTGTACTATATCAAGCTATACGCTCGCTCATTGACTACGGTAGCAACCGGCGTAGCTCCATCTCTTCCCGCAGAGCAGGCAAAGAGTGTAGTCGTACAAGATCAGCGATAAGAACTATGCTTGGGGCCCCCATCTGGACCAACACAGTTATGTCTTCAGATCTGAGGCCCGGCTTTCCTTTCCTTGCTGGATGACAGATTAAGATACATAAACGCATGCAAAGTGGCCACGATTCCTGCACAGGCAGCAAGGTACCCACTATGGAGACGGATATTGACAACCATGGCACAAGATCCACACTCTTCCGGACACTCCTGGATTCGTTCGTTTGTGCTGCTGGGCGGAAGCGTGCTGCCTATACAACGACTCTTGAGAAGAGTTGTGACCTCCTGTTGCTGGGTACCATCCACCACCTCCCTGGCGTGCCCAGACCTAGCCGATGTTTGCATCATGCAGCTACCCATCTCTAAGCGTCTTCCCTCAGTCAAGACATCTCTCAGCAATCATGCCTGAGACAAGCATGGCACTGGCAGAGGGAGGCCACATGAGCATGTTTTTCACAGATGGTTCTGTCGACCCTGACAGAAGAGAGCAGCAGCTGACTGTACCACAAAGGGTCACAGCACAAGGCTGGCGATCCTGTGATCCCTGACCTCTTGCACGATCCTTGCAAGCTGAGCTGGTGGCGATTCAGCAGGCAATGTCACAAGCCCTAACGACATCGACTCCGACCTGTCATACATGTTGATTCCACGTCTGCATTCAATGCCCTCTCCCATCCTCACCACAGGACAATGTTCACCTCATCACTTCGATCCTGAGCATAATGGACAGCCTTATAAGTCAGGGGTACAGATCGACATTGAACTGGATCCCAGCCATGCTGGCATCCGGGAAATGAGGCGGCAGATGATGCAGCCAAGGGCAGCAACAACTATCCACAATGTTGGGATTACTGTCCCATCAGCTCCTACGGACAGACCAAACTGGTGGTGCCAGAGCAAGAAACTTATTATTGGGGTGAGGTCTTAGAGTGATACCCCATCTCAACAGTGGTACCGAGCAGCGACTCAGGGGAACCCCCCCATATGGATAGAAGCGGTCCAGAGCGCAGTGTACCGCCATCCATCGGCTTCGTTTTGGCTTTTCCACAGTCCAAGATGATGGTAGACAAGGCTGATGAGGAGATGTGCCAGTACTGTCAGCACGTTGTCCCAGAGGCCCATAACACACTTCTTCTGGAGTGTGCGAAGTTAATGAGACACTCCGCAGGCAACTAGGAGTGATATTCCCCTTCCCGGAGAGGTAACCAGAGATGACTGGCGGCCACACTAGTGTACCATAGAGTCAACGAAACCATACAAGCGGTTGCCTGTGATAACACATATCCTCCTCACTCGCTAGTGTCCATAGTTAGGAGTATCATACGGTGTTGTTGCTTATGAGATGCACCAGTTGAACTGACCCAGAAGAAGTGCTTGAAGACATATCCGCAATCATTGTAGAAAACCTTTCTCCCTCGGGAGCCAGAGACGGGGCTCCCATCGAGCAGAGATATGAGACCCGTGGGCAAGGACAACGGTCTTGCGAACATTATACATCATACATACACCCCCAAGGTAGATCCGTGTGTGGACTTGTAAAAGCCCACTGTGTGGGTGAAACGTTGTCAATAAAGGATCCCATTGTGTACTGCGTATGTGTTATGATTAACCATTGTGTTCAGTATTTTAATACCATTTACATTTCCCACAGGCAATGCCTAAGCGTACGTAATAAGGCAAATAGATTACTCGGATTTATATCAAAAGTGTAAGAAACAGAAGACCCAGAGGTTGCATACTGGGCAGGCTTAGCTGGACATCATGTAGTAAGGGGTCCTGCACCTAGATTATGCAGCTCGAAGTTCTGGTCTCTTCAATGCCATATAACCGAATGGACATAAATTCGTTAGAAAAACATTCAGCGTAGGATGACTAAATTAATACATAGCATTAGAAAATCTTCCTTAAGAAGAAAGATTGAAACTCTAAGTTACATTCACCTTTTGTTAGATGAAGAATGAGGGGAGACCTGATTCGAAGTGTATAAGTGGAAGATATGGTATTAATAAACACATGCAGTAAAAGTGATCCCTTTAATGACTAACGTTTCCGCCACACAGTGAGCTTTTGGAAGCCTCCCTCTCGTCTGTGATAATTGTGGTGATGTTGGAAGCCTCCCTCCTGTGATACTACTGTTGATGTTGGAAGCCTCCCTCCGGATACAACTGATTGATTTGGAAGCCTCCCTCCAGTCTGTGATACTGGTGGTGATGTTGGGAAGCCTCCCCTCCCAGTCCTGTGAACTGGTGGTGATGTTGAAGCCCTCCCTCCAGTCTGGTGATACTAGTGTATATATGTTGGAAGCCACCTCCAGTTGTTCTTAACTCTATACACCTTGGTTATGCCTTTTTAATTACCCACAGTTTTTCCCCGATTACAGAATGGATAAAATCTCTGGAAAATTTAAAAGGAGGGATGACAAAGTTGATCCCATGTATAAAAAAACCCTTCCCTTGAGGATAACAAAGGGGCCCGAACCACTCTCTAGAAAGACTGTTTTTCGGGGGGTATGTTTTAGTGTATAAATGGAAGACAGGAAAAATAAAGGGGATGTAAATATGTGCTGAAAATATTTAGCCTAGACAGGTTCTAAGTTGGAAAAATTCAGATTCGGGAAGGGAATGGGAAAAGTTCTGGTTTGGAAATTTTTGGGGGACAGGGGAAATTAAACTCCCAAGTAAGTTTAAGGGCCCAGAACGTTGTTAGCTTTAAAAATAGGTTGGATAAATCCTGAGTAAACATAAAATGGATAAAATCCCGACAGATTTGTTAAAGGTAAACACATTATCCCAACAGTTTAAGGCATCTTTATTTTGAAACGTTTGGGCCAAAAACATTTAGGCTTTTCAGTCGAGAAACAGAAAATTTGGATGAAGCAAAAGGGATACTAGAAGACGATGTAATCATCCTCACCCTTAAAGTTTTGAGGTGGTCATCCCTCAGTCTGGAGAAGGCTTTTTCCGTTTTGTCTGAAAACAATTTGTTTAGGTAAGACACAAAGGCAACAGTTGGCAACTTTATTCCGAAACGTTTCGCCTACACAGTAGGCTTTTCAGTCGAATACAGAAAGTAGCGGGAAAACAGTGAGATGTGAAGACGATGTAATCAGTCCATCACCCTTGAAGTCGTAGAATTTGAGGTTGTCAGTCCCTCAGCCGGAGAGTTCAGTTCCATAGTCAGTTTTTCTGACATGGGAACTGAACTCTCCAGGTAGGGACTGACAAACCCCAAATTCTACGACTTTAGGGTTTATGGACTGATTACATCGTCTTCACATCTCTACTGTTCCTGCCCACTTCTGTATTTGACTGAAGAAGCCTACTGTGTAGGCGAAAAGTTTCGGGAAAAAAGTTCCTAACTGTGCTTTGGTCCTACCTACCAACCTGTCGGTATTTTATCAATTTTGATGTTAATATTGTTTCAAGACAACGGAACAAAGCTCTTTCCAGATGAGGGACGGACCACTCAAAACTTTAAGGGTGATGGACTTATTACATCGTCTTCTAGTATCTTCTGCTTTCAACTTTTTATCGATGAAAGAAGCCACTTGTTGCGAAACTTTCAAATAAAGATACCTAACTGTTCATTGTGTCTTACCTAACAAATACATGGTAGATGTGGTGGGTTGATTGGACCTGATGCTGTGTAACAGGTCGGTGCCGTGTTCCTCCCTTAAGTCAATGTACCTGACCTGACTAGGTTGGGTGGGATTGGCTTAAAACCCGGTAGGGGACTTGGACCTGCCTCCATGGGCCAGTAGGCCTTCTGCAGTGTTCCTTCCCTCTTATGTTCTTTATAAATAGAAAACACTGGTTTGGTAAAGCGTTGTGATGAGTGGAACAAACTCCCGAACGTCATAGAAGCTAACGTTTGAAGTTTTAAAATAAGTTGTAAATAGGTAGTAGTTGGGAAGACAGCAACCACCCAGGGAAGTACTACCGTCCTGGGCCCGATGACTGTGAAACAAAAAACCTGTAATTGTTTTGCATGTGGTGGGATTGCTGGTTTTTTTTTCTGTCTCAAAAAACCCGCTAAGATAACAGGGATATTTGCTACCCCTATAACACTTTGGCACACTTCACAGACACCACATGCAATAAATTTTAAACAACTCTAGGTTTTCTCCTTTTCTAAATATCTTGTTCTTTTTTATTTCTTCATTTTTCCATGGGAAGGGGAAAAAAACTTCCTCCGTAAACAGCGGTCGTATGAGGCGACTAAAATGCCGGAGCAATGGGAGTAACCCCCCTTTTCCTGTTACAATTTCTAAAAAAAAAAAGAAAAAAACTTTATAAAAAGGTTTCTTAAAAGTGGTGGATGTATGCGGATGACAAAAAACGATGATTGCTGATGTTAGAAAGAAAAGAAGTTTGGGTGTCCGGGGCCCTAAGCGAAACAAAGCTGAAGGGGGTAGAAGGGGTTTTAGTGGGGGGAAAAAAAGGGATTAAAATTGGGGTATCTGAAGAGTTAGAGCAAAGGAAGGGGTACAGTAATGTTAAATGATCATTATGGAAGGAGAAAAAAAGAATATAATGTGTAAATTCAAGAATTTGGGATTAAATAAAGGTTGGGGCGAAAGGGGTCTAATAAGCGGTATGCACCCGGAGAAGAAGGGTGCAGAGGAGAGAGGAGATTTGGGAATGTTAAGTGAATGTTAGGAGGCTTTGAAACCCAAATGGGAGTAATTTTGGTAGGGGACCTGAATGCTAAATTGGAGAAACTTTTTTGAAGGGGGTGAGGTAATTTGGGGTTCCAGGGTAAAAAATAATGGGACCCTTTGATTGAACTTTGTAAGAAAGGGTTTTTTGTTAAGGAATACTATTTTAAGAAAAAGAGGATAAAAAGTATACACATATGATGTAGGGCAAATACAGTATTTGTTGGATTTGTATTGGTAGATAAAAGACTGTTGATAACTTCAGGATGTAAAAGTTTATGAGGGGCCACAATATTCAGATCACTTTTATTGTAGCTACATGGAGAAAAAGGTAATGGGATAAAAGGGGAAATAGACCATCAGGGAAGAGAGAGGTGAAGGTTTATAACTAAAAAGAGGCAGTTAGGAAGATATAAACACTATTGGAGGATAGATGGGCTAATGAAGCAAAAGGCAATGGGGGCGAAAGGTTGGGGGGTTTAAAAAAGTAGTTTAGAGTCTTAGCAGAAGTTTGTGGTTTCAGGGAAAATGGGGGAGGAGGGAAGAGGAGCGATGGTGGAATGATGAGTAAAGAGAGTATAAGGAGAAAAAATTAGCATATGAGAATTTTTACAAATAGAAGTGATCAAGGGGGAAGATATATAGAAAAAGGAGAGGTTAAGAGGTGGTGAAGCAATGAAAAAGAAGGGAAATGAGAGAGTGGGGAATGTTTTCAACAAATTTGTTGAAAAAAAAAAAATTTTGGATGAATTTTAAAAAGTTAAGAAAGCCAAGAACAAAAAGGATTTGTCAGTTAAAAAAAGGGGAGGAAAATTTTTTAAAAGGAGAGTTAAGGTATTGGGAAATGGAAGGAAAATTTTGAGGAATTGTTAAAAGTTTTATGAAAAAGGGAAGCTGTGATTTCGTGTATAGGGCAAGGGGGAATAACACTTGTAGGGGTGAGGAAGAGCCAGTTGTGGTGTGGGGGGGAAATTCGTGAGGCAGTAGGAAAATAAAAGGGGGAAGGCAGCCGGGATTGATGGGGTAAAAATAAAAGTTAAAAGCAGGGGGGGTAAGTTTTTGGGGTGGTTGGTTTTCAATTTTTTTAAAAAAGATGGGAAAAGGGAAGGACCCAGGGATTTGGGAGAGAGCATGCATTTCCTTTTTATAAAGGCAAAGGGTAAAAAGAGTGCAAAAATTAAGGGGGATAATCTGTTGAGTGTACCTGGGAAAGGTTGGTAATTTAATTGAAAGAATTTAAAAGTAAGAGGAAATGGAAAGCAAAGAACAAGAGCTTAGGAAAGGTAGGGGGGGGTGGACCAGGGGTTTACAGTGAAACATATAAGGGAAAAGAAATTTAGATAAGGAAAAGGTCTTTTTGGAATATGGATTTTGGGAAAAAGGTTTTTGAAAAGGGTGGTAGGGGGGGAATGTGGCAG
>NW_026507492.1:0-20798 GCF_026875155.1 Cherax quadricarinatus
CATAACAAGACAGCTGTTAACCCTTTGACTATTTCGGTCACATATATACGTCTTACGAGGTAGTACTGTGTTTGACGTATATATACTCATAAATTCTAGCGGCTTCAAATCAAGCAGGAGAAAGCTGGTAGGCCCACATGTGAGAAAATGGGTCTGTGTGGTCAGTGTGCACAACATAAAAAAAATCTTGGAGCACGCAGTGCATAACGAGAAAAAAAAACTCTGACTGTTATTTAATTAAAATGGTGACTTTGTGGTGTATTTTTGTATAGTATTTATGGTTGTATTCTCGTTTTCTTGGTCTCATTCGATAGAATGAAAAACATATTATAGAAATATAGATGATTTTGATTGGTTTTATTATAAAAAGAACCTGAAAATGGAGCTCAAGTAGGGGAAATGTTTGATTTTTGATGTTCAAAAGTAAACAAATGATGTCATTGTCCAATAAATGTCCAACTAGCCATTCTAATATGCAGTCATGAATGAGTTGACATTATCTGTACAATTATTACAGTATTGCAGTAGTCTGCATAACATGCATACACATACATCTAGGTTTTTCTCCTTTTTCTAAATAGCTCTTGTTCTTTATTTCTTCTACTGTCCATGGGGAAGTGGAAAGAATCTTTCCTCTGCAAGCCATGCGTGTCGTATGAGGCGACTAAAATGCCGGGAGCAATGGGCTAGTAACCCCTTCTCCTGTAAACATTTACTAAAAAAGAGAAGAAGAAAAACTTTATAAAACTGGGATGCTTGAATGTGCGTGGATGTAGTGCGGATGACAAGAAACAGATGATTGCTGATGTTATGAATGAAAAGAAGTTGGATGTCCTGGCCCTAAGCAAGACAAAGCTGAAGGGGTTAGGGGAGTTTCAGTGGGGAGAAATAAATGGGATTAAATCTGGAGTATCTGAGAGAGTTAGAGGTAAGGAAGGAGTAGCAGTAATGTTGAAGGATCAGTTATGGAAGGAGAAAAGAGAATATAAATGTGTAAATTCAAGGATTATGTGGATTAAAGTAAAGGTTAGATGCGAAAAGTGGGTCATAATAAGCGTGTATGCACCTGGAGAAGAGAGGAATGTAGAGGAGAGAGAGAGATTTTGGGAGATGTTAAGTGAATGTATAGGAACCTTTGAACCAAGTGAGAGAGTAATTGTGGTAGGGGACCTGAATGCTAAAATAGGAGAAACTTTTAGAGAGGGTGTGGGAGGTAAGTTTGGGGTGCCAGGTGTAAATGATAATGGGAGCCCTTTGATTGAACTTTGTATATAAGGGGGTTTAGTTATAGGTAATACATATTTTAAGAAAAAGAGGATAAATAAGTATACAAGATATGATGTAGGGCAAAATGACAGTAGTTTGTTGGATTATGTATTGGTAGATAGAAGACTGTTGAGTAGACTTCAGGATGTACATGTTTATAGAGGGGCCACAGATATATCAGATCACATTTTAGTTGTAGCTACACAGAGTAAAAGGTAGATGGGATACAGGGAGAATAGAAGCATCAGGGAAGAGAGAGGTGAAGGTTCATAAACTAAAAGAAGAGGCAGTTAGGGTAAGATATAAACAGCTATTGGAGGATAGATGGGCTAATGAGAGCATAGGCAATGGGGTCGAAAAGGTATGTGGTAGGTTAGAGTGTTCAGCAGAAGTTTGTGGTTACAGGAAAGGGGTGCAGGGGGGAAGGGGACGTTTTGGGGGAATGAAAAAATGAAAAAGAGTAGTGGGGGGAGAAAAAGTTGCAAAGAAGAAGTGAGCAAGGGGGAAGAGAATATGGAAAAAAAGAGGGGTTTGTTAAAAAAGGTGGTAAAGCAATGAAAAAAAGGGGAGCAAATGAAAAAGAGGGGCGAGTTTGGTTATAAAAAAATTTTTTTTTGAAAATAAAAAAAAATTTTTTGGAGTTTAACAATTTTAAGAAGGCTAGAGAAAAAAAGGGGTTTTTGTCATTTTAAAAATGGGAGAAAAGGGGTTATTAAATGGAGAGTTAAAAGGTATTGGGAAGAGGGAGGGAAAAATTTTAAAGTACAGGGGGACCCCCGCAAAACCAATGGCATCGCATAGCGATTTTTCCGCAAAACAAATTATTTTTAAAATCGCAAAATTTTTTTTGCCCCGGGCAAAACCGAAAAAAACCCCTTTCCCCAAATTTTCTTTCCGAAAACGCGCCCAAATTGGGGCCCTCACCAGCCTCACATGTGCCGTCCGTCCCTTTGTTTACCAGCCAGCCTCCGCGGTAAAAAATTCCAAGCAAAAAAACATTTCGGAATTTTTTCGTTTTTATACGGGTTATTTGGGTGCTGTTTCGGGAAAAATAAGGACCAGGGGCCCCAAAAACCCTTCTAGTGCCAACCCTGTGGAAAAAAAGGGTGAAAAATTAGTAGGGAAAAATTAAAAAAAGATTTTAAAGGGGTTTTGGGGCTAAACCCCTGAGAAGCCTATCCCCAGTTGGGGGAAACCATTTGCCAACTTAAAAGGGAATTAAAGGGAAAGGGTTGCCCCCAGGGGGTTTTGAACGGGAAAACCTTTTATAATGAAAATCCCCCTTTAAAACACTTTTTCAACCCGTGCTGGGGGACTATTTCAATGAAAAAGTTGTGGCCCATTTTAACAAATCGAAAAGGGAAAAGGGAGGTACAACTCTAGGGACAAAATTTTTTGTGCCAGGGGTTTCCAGTGACTCTCAAGTGGTCCTAGTGGCATTAAAAGAAGAAGGGAAGAAACCCCCGGGAAAAGGACTTGCTACCTCAAGTCGAAAGGGAAGGGGTTTCCCCCTTTCAAAACAGTAAAAAGAAAATGCTCTCCCCTCCTCCCATCCCATTTAAACATCACCAGATCTTTAATAAAAGTAAGTGTCCCTTTTAAATTTTGCATGGGCCCTTTTTCAGTTTGTGTGTATTAAAAATTTAAAATTTCAAGTGGAAAAAAAAAAATTTTTTTTATACTTTTTTGGGGGTTTTTGCAAAAGGATTAATTTGATTTCCAAAATTTTTTCTAAAGGGGGAAATTTTAAACGCATAAAACGATTATTTGCATACGATGAGCCCTCTTGCACGGATTAAAATCGTTAACCGGGGTCCATTTGTACTGTTAAATGCTGATGAAGATAGGGAAGCTGTGATTTCATGTAAAGGGCAAGGAGGAATAACATCTTGTAGGAGTGAGGAAGAGCCAGTTGTGAGGGTGGGGGAAGTTTGTGAGGCAGTAGGTAAAATGAAAGGGGGTAAAGCAGCTGGGATTGATGTATAAAGATAGAAATGTTAAAAGCAGGTGGGGATATAGTTTTGGAGAGGTTGGTGTTATTATTTAATAAATGTATAGAAGAGGGTAAGGTACCTAGGGTTGGCAGAGAGCATGCATAGTTCCTTTGTATAAAGGCAAAGGGGACAAAACAGAGTGCAAAAATTATAGGGGGATAAATCTGTTGAGTATACCTGGTAAAGTGTATGGTCGAGTTATTATTGAAAGAATTAAGAGTAAGACGGAGAATAGGATAGCAGATGAACAAGGAGGCTTTAGGAAAGGTAGGGGGTGTGTGGACCAGGTTTTTACAGTGAAACATATAAGTGAACAGTATTTAGATAAGGCTAAAGAGGTTTTTGTGGCATTTATGGATTTGGAAAAGGCATATGACAGAGTGGATAGGGGGGCAATGTGGCAGATGTTGCAGGTGTATGGTATAGGAGGTAGGTTACTGAAAGCAGTGAAGAGTTTTTTAACGAGGATAGTGAGGCTCAAGTTAGAGTATGTAGGAAAGAGGGAGATTATTTCCCATAAAAGTAGGCCTTAGACAAGGATGTGTGATGTGACTGTGGTTGTTTAATATATTTATAGATGGGGATGTAAGAGAAGTAAATGCGAGGGTCTTGGCAATAGGCGTGGAGTTACAAGATAAAGAATCAACAACATAAATTGGGATAGTCACAGTTCTCTTTGCTGATGACACTGTGCTCTTGGGAGATTCTGAAGGAAGTTGCAGAGGTTGGTGGATGAATTTGGTAGGGTAAGTAAAAGGAAGAAAATAAAAAGTGAAGACAGGAAAGAGTAAGGTTATGAGGATAGAAGCAATAAAGATTAAGTGATGAAAGATTGTGATACAGATTGGAAGTAGTATGGAAGAGGTGAATGTATACAGATATTTGGGGAGTGGACGTGGGTCAGCGGATGATCTATGAATGATGAGGTGATCATAGAATTGATGAGGGGGAAAAGGGTGAGTGGGGCACTTAGAGTCCTGTAAGACAAAGAACTTGTCCCTTGTAGGCAAAGGATGGTAATGTTATGGAGTATAGTTTTTGAGCCAATGCTCTTATAGGGTGTAATCATTGGGTGTTAAATGTAGCAGCGAGAAGGGCTGGAGGCAGTGAGATTGTCATGTCCTGAGGTCAATTGTGTGTGTGAATACGATGCAGATACATTCGTATTTGGAAGTTAGGAGTAGTGCTGATTGCCAAAACTGTTTTGTCCAGAGGGCTGAGTGAAGGGATAGTTGAGGTGGTTCGGACTGTAGGAGAATGAAGCGAAACGAATGACTTCAAGAGTGCATCAGTCTGTAGCGGAAGGAAGGTGGGTTAGGTTGTCGTCCTAAGGAAAGGATTGGAGGGAGGGGTAAAGGAGGTTTTGGTGGTCGAGGGGCTTGGACTTCCAGAGCGCCATGCGTACGTGTTTTGATAGGAGTGGTGAAAGTAGACAAATGGTTTTTAATACTTTACGTGCTGTTTAGTGAGAGCAAAGTAACATTTTATGAAGGTGTTTCAGGGAAACCGTCAGCCGCACTGAGTCCTGGAGATGGGAAAGAACGTGCCTGTACTCAGTAATGTTAATGTTTACAGTTTAAAAACTGTAGTGGTAAGACACTCCTTCATGTTCTGGCAAACAGTGATGGTGTGAATGGATGATGAAATTTTTCTTTTCGGGCCACCCTGCCTTGGTGGGAATCGGCCAGTGTGTTTAATAATAATAAAAAAAAATTAAAATTCAAAATAAAAAGCAAGAGTAATATCAGACAGGGTGCCTGAGAACAGACTGATGAACAAAGAAAATGTTATATTAGAGGATTAGGAATGTCTGCCTTGCCTCATTCTGACCTAATTTTGAAATTGTCCATGCAGTGGACCGCCCGAGTTTATCGTCTTCATACAACTTTCGTGAAATCCGACTTTGTCAAGTCCTTTCAGCAAAATTTACCTCATGGTTCGTGATTGGACTCATGATTCGGCGACCATCCGTACCCTCCGCTCCGTCAGACCGCGCAAACAGGCAAATCCATTCTTCCACTCCATTCACCTCAGTATGCCATGTTTACCAGCACGTGACCATTCAACCTGCAGGATCATACATTTCCTAATAATCCATTGCTTTTTGTGCTTGCAACTGCTAAATAAGTCACCATGGCCCAAGGAAAGCTAGTGCAAGCCTTTTGTAACAAAGCAAGGAACACAAATAAAATATCAAGAAGGAAATCAAGAGGGATACTTTGAAGGTTTGGGGCTGACCCTAAGGGAGCCTATGCCAAGTTGTGGAATCTATTGTGGCATTGGGGAAGTCCCTGGGTTGGGAGTTGAGTGACAAGGATGTGGAGAGTTGGTGGAGGACCACAGGGAAGAGTTAACCACTGAAGAGCTGCAAGAGCTTCATCTGCAACAGCAAGAGATCACAGCTCAGGAAATTGCTCAGAGGAGGAGAAGAGAGATGGAGGGAGGTGCCATCTTTCAAAGATTAAAGGACATCTGTGCAAAGTGGACTGAAGTGCAAAAATTTATGGATGAACTTCACCCTAAGCAAAGCTGTAGCATGCCATAATTGGCAACATGTGGATGAAACGTGTTGTGTCCCACTTCAGACAAATCTTTAAGAAACGCCAGAAAAGATCTCTCTGGACAAATATTTTTGCGCAAAGGTCCGGAGCTCAATTGTTCTTCTCTGAGTGTCCTTTTTAAAACAAATAAGGGAAGTAACGCCCAGATAAGGACTTGGTACCTTAAGTCCTAATGAAAGGAGATCGCCTTCCAAACAAAAAAATAGTGTACACCTTCCTCCTATCCCCTCCTTCCTGTCTTTTCATCGCACCCAGAAGTCTTCAGGAAAGGAAAATGTAATGTTGTTATTATTTTATGTATGTTACGTACTTATTTCTCATGTTTTTCAGTATGTTATATCTTTTTTTAATTAGAAAATAAAAAATTAATTTTAGTATTTCTGGGTGTCTGGAACGGATTAATTTATTTTCCATTATTTCTTATGGCGAAAGGTGGTTTTCGCCAGTTCGGCAATTTTCGACCATTCGGCAGACTCTCTAGAATGGATTCATCACAAAACTTGGGGTTCCATGTATTTTTTTAATTTACGTGAAAGTGGCCAAAATGCAAAATTTCTGACATGTTATTGGGTAGTTGAAATTGGGTAAATGGGCAGTTTTCTTGTACCGATCAATAGGAAAAAACGGAGTTCTAAAGAAATAGCTATGTGGTTAGATTCTTATAAATGGTCGACTGAGCAATAGAATTAGCCAAAAATAGGGCTCAAAAGTGTCGAAATTGCCGATTTGTAAATATCGCCGTGGTCGCTAAGTTCCGCCAGAGCATAATTCCGTCAGTTTTCCATCAAAATTTTTTTTTTTTTTTTTTTTTTGGTGTCCTTACAATTGGAAAAAAATTCTCTATCATTTCATAAGTATTTTTTTTTTTTTTAATTTTGCGACACCAGGAGTACACCTCAGGATTAGGAGGTTGTGACAGTCAAGGGGTTTAACAGCTTATAGCACTATAATAACATTGATTAGCAAAATGAGCTCAAAGCCAATACGATATGAATGAATGTATAAATAATTTTCTAAAAAAAGCCAAGCCTCTGTAAACAAACATTGCCCCAAAAAAACTAAACAGAATCACAGCAAAGAGACTAAATTGTCCCTTGGCTAACACCCAGCACCTCAAATCCATTAACACCCAAATCACAAATATGAAAAACAGTATAGAAAAGGGTCAAATAAACCAGAGAACAGCCAAAACGTTGCTCGTCAGCTCTTACCAGCCTGATAGAAAATCTAAAAAATTGTATTATGAAAACAGACTGCCCACATCAAATGTATATGAAAAAGGACCTGGAAAAACTCTGTCTAAAATTTCCTGATCTAAAAAGTTATCCAAAAAAAAAAATCAATCAAACTAACAACATCAGACGAAACCTCCCCTACTCACACCAACTGAAACAGCAAACAGACTCAATGTTTTCTTTTCCACATAGGAAAAAAATCTAGCGAACAAAATACATGCTCAGCACCGTCCATCAGACTACCTCACAGGTACCCTACCCAAATAGCTATTCCCAGCTCCCAACCAACCCACGTAAGTCCACTCCATCAATCAACACCCTTAAAAACAAGGCATAAACATAAAACCTTGCCTGCTTTTATGTAGCAAAAAAGCCTCCTCAAGTATTGTCACCAATGATTGCACACTCTTTAACAAATCCATGAATTATCCACCCTCCCAACAATCCTCAAAATAGCGAGGGTCACTTCGATCCATAAAAGGAGGTGACCTAGCTGACTTGAATAACTATAGACCTATATCTAACTTAACCACCATGGCTCTCTAAAAACTTTGAAAAATTAATTCATAGACGGACTCTATTCCTACCTCATTCTCACACCACATATTAAACCCTTGTCAGAGTTTTAGGATTCAGAAGAAAAGCACAAATGATGCTATCCTACACATTGCTAGAACTAATATATAACGGACTCGAAAAGAACGAAGTCCGCTAAGGAGGCATTTTCATTGATTTTTACTAAAAGCTTTTGATGTAGTCACAACTATGAACTAATGGAACCGTACTCAAAATTAATGCACCATGGTATCGAGTGGCCCGTCCCTCAACTACCTAAAGTCATACCTTAGTACAGAATTCAATAAGTGTACGTAAATGGTGCAAACTCTACTTACCACCCAACCAATCACAGTAGGGGTCCCACAAGGAAGTACCATGACCACTCCTCTTTCTCATCTATAATATCACAAGATCTAACCTAATGCATGACAGCTACTCAAACATATTATTTGCAGGATGACATCTACATACATCTTCCTCCCACCCAAAACCCAGTCATACTCTCCAACACTGTCCATCCAAATTGCAGAAAATATCTGCCTGGATAATGGCCATAAGTTTACCCTGAATACAGATAAAACCTGTTTCATTCATTTGGAAATACAAAGCTGCCAAATGTTCCACTTATCATATGCAAAACAGATCATCAGTCACCAGACCATAGAGGGAAAATTCATAGTATCCGACCTGGACAGTACCTTATTTCCAGACACATATACAACAAATTTCTAAGATTGTAGGCATACAATCAAAGATAAGGTACGACGTTCCCATCAATCATCTCTCCTGTCACTGTACCATTCACACATAATACCCTAATCTCACATATGGAATTTATGCTGGGGATCAACAACATTAAATCACTAGACCACTAATAACCCAGAAAAAGGAAGGCAGTAGTCCCATAATGATAACAAATCCACTCCACCAGCAAACCTGCACCAATTTTCAAAAGTCTAAATCTGCACACCCATTAAAAACATCCATACTTATCATGTGCCTACTACATACACATAACAATACACACACATAATTAAACGCCTGCAACACAAACTTCTCCTCACCAACCCTTAACAAAGAGACACATTGACCACAACACAATACACAGATATCTTACGTATTGATGTATCCCCCCTCATGTTCATATCAACACGTGTAAAACTCAATGCCACATAAAAGGCCCCAAAATATGGAATTCAATACCAGAAGATTACGAATGAACCTGGATGAAAATCAATTTATTACTTCTCAAAGCCACCTTAAACACCCTCAACTAAATGCGAAATACTCAGAAATCTCACGATACTCCAATATGAATTTTCCCATATCATAATTTCACAATTACTTTTGACCTTTCATCCATTGTTGAACACAAATAAAATTGAATCATTTTTATCACAAAAATCAATTTTGAATATATGAAAACAGTCCCCCCCCCCCCCCGCCATTACAAATCCGGCAATCATGTTATTCTCAGCACTAATTTGGCAAGCATAATTTCAAAGTTCCAGGGCGCCACAGACCAACCTGCTTGTTACTGTCGGTGCGCTACTAAGTCATTCCAATTTCTTTTTCTCAATTTTATGTTTTTAACCCAACTGCTTACTTTAGCCCTAGCCATGGTTCCAATGAAAATAAAAGAAATGCTTCTCATTATGAAAATGCACCTACACAGTACATTATCATTAAAGATACAGGTGGCTTTGAGCACTGGTCGGTTTGTCATGAACTCAGTCTCTTGAAAGCAAGGAGGAATATCTTATTATTACGCTAATAATCAACACTACAGCTTAATTTGCCTACACAATTGACCTAATATATAACATAAGAAACCATTTAAATAACATAAAACATTTAAACACTCCAGAATGAATAATATCTGGCATAACACCGAGCATTCGCCGGAGGTAATGAAGAGAATATGGTAATACAATACCATTCTCCTATCCTTGTCTTGTGTCTTAATTAGCGAAAACGTAGTGTACACAGGGCTAACTGTGATTATACACTCGTACTCCAACCAAAACATGAAACAAAAGTTATTTTTCTTATATAGATTATCTCACTAGCACCATATGTGTAGATACCCTAGGATAACCCAAAAAAGTCAACGGCTTAATTTTAGTAACCTGGCTTGGGTTAGCCATAGATGATTTTTGATAAATATTCGACCCTACCAGGGTAACAACATTAGGCGTGTTTCTTATATTTACACCTGGTGTCTATGTTTACCCATCAGTAAATGGGTACCTGGTGTTAGTCGACTAGTGTGGGTGTTATCCTGGACACTTACCAATTTTCTTGAAATACTCTGCATAACAAGCGTCTTTTTCTATATAGTAGTATGTCCCCACTGACGTCAGTTAGAGCCTGTATACCTTGTACATGTACGATTGTAAAAAACGATCATTATTATTATTATTATTATTTTCTCGATGTTTGTTGGGTTATCTTATTCAAACTTGGGCAATGTATGATGGAAAGATACTTCTTCACATACACCAAAAATGAAAGTAATCAGACCATAAATAGCGGAGTTCACCTTTCTCACCATTTAGCAAGCCGCTTAGCGTATATTTTTGTATGGTTGTTATGGTTATATTCTCATTTTTTCGGTCTCATTTGATAGAATGAAAGATATATTACAGAAATGAAGTGATACTCCACAACATTCACCCATCACCCATCGCCTACTATTCACCCGAAGCCACAGCCAATGGACAAGGGTCAGAACAATAAAAGAAGATCCAGTAACCAGCTAAGGACTCCTAACATCAAAGGTGAGAGCAGTAAAAACACGAGGAAAACTTGTGGTACTGGGCCACCAGGCACACAACCCTCATCACCCACCGGCATACCACCACAACACACGACAGACAACAACAAACATGGCCGCTGCTACAGTCCAAGATAACTCCTTCCCAGTATTTGATGTCAAGAAGATCACCGTCCCAGAAATAGCTAAAACCTTATGAGATTCCATAACCAAACAATCACCAAACTAGCTCAATAAATGCGGAACTAAAGGCTAGCAATGCAGATTACCTCAACAAGATCACTGCTCTATAACAGTAACCTAGACACTCTAGAACAACAAAGCAACCCCACATCCATTCCCTAGACACTATCAACACTCATAAAAGACCAGAGTACACCCTACTTACTACAAACAATACAGAGGAACGACAAGAGTGGACCAACAACTTTCAATGTCATAACCAACATCCCAAGACCATAGTGAATGAACCCAACAGCATGCTATCTGACGCTGTGTAGTTAACAGCCCAAACATTTCCCAGCCACAGTCACCCGAGAGACCTGCATGGAGACCACCCTAACAGCTTATCAAGGACCACCTTCGCCTTAACATAACGTAGTGATTACTCTAAAGGATTGCATAACTGAATGGGCTACCAAGCAGGTAAAAAAACAATGCTGTTAAAATTCCAAACTAGCCTACAAGAAACACCCTACTAAAAACATCTATTTCTAAGAAAACTGATGTTTACGTCAATGGTGCCTTACCAAAAACAAGACAAAACCTTCTTTATGTCGGCTAATAAAATTTACGCTATTGCCCCAAAAAATCCACCAGTGCTTTGTGAGGATGGAAAAAAATCACAGTAAGGAAACAGCCCACTGGGGAAGAGATACTTCATCCTACAGAACATGGGAAAAAAAACCCCTTAAAACATTCCTAAGTGAGGCTGTACTAACAGATCAGAGTAAAGAGTGCAGATAATACCCATAGTCCACCGTTAGTGTAATATTGTCCATAAAATTCGTGCCCCCCTAAAATTCTAATACCCCAACTACTTTGATTGTCATTTGTTGTATTCACGACCCATCTAACTCATAGTCTAATTGTGTTTAATATCTACAGAATGCTATCTACATTTTTACAACTTACTGCATTCACTGTTCTATCCTATTTTATATAAACTAACAACTTGTCCTTCAATAATTCTACCTTCACTTTAAAAATACTCAATGCCTCCAATTTTTTCTAACAACCCTAATTATTGCCCAATTTTTAACTTTAAACCTATATTGATCAAACTTATTGTACACTCTTGTATTTGACCATTTTTATTCTAATAACATTTTTAAACTAGTATTATTCAACTACAAACTTTTATATTATCCTGTCTACCAATCTTACTAGCATATATAACCAAGTCATTGCATTTTTATTTTTATCATTTTTTGTTTTTATATTATTCTTTTGCTACCTTCATTTGTGTAATTTTATCCTGTCAATTTAAATCTAATTATACTCTAATTCTGTGTAAACAATTATATAAGTGAACCTTAGTGCAATTACAATTGGAGTCTGTGCCTTTAACAAATTATTAGATTAATCCACAGTTTTACTCTAGCTCATTCTAGCTCAATACATAGTCAATACCAAATACACTATACTAGACCAAAATAGTACCAAAAATTTTTTACTAGTGAGAGACTGGTGCAATTTTGTAATTTTTATTTTTATATTATTAGCCTAAACCTAGTTGTACTATAGCTCTTCTAGCTCAATACAAAGTCAATACCAATTCACTATATTAGACTCACATAGTGCAATTACTAGTGAGAGACTATGGCTAGTTTTAATTTGTATTTTTATATATATAGATTACACCTATGTACTATAGCTCATTCTAGCTCAAAACATAGACTCCCAAAAGTCATTAATAGACTTATGCAATTACAAGTGAGAGTCATGTTCTAATTTTAATTGTATATTTTTAGTATTACTAGTTATATACCTAGTTGTACATTATTGATTCCAGCACAACACAAAGACAACATCAACTTCAATATGTGTAGTAGTGACAATACTCTACATGACCCAAAATACTCCTAGCTATATACTTGTCAACTTCCTACCACTACAGATATCAGTACTAGAACTCAACACACAACTCAGAAAATAAATAACCATAATTTAAAAACCAAGAATATGATGATCATGTTGACCTGGGGATCAAACCACCATAATCTGACAACACCATTCAAAACCTATTGGAAAGTAACTGCCTTATTACACAGCATCACAAGCCACAGGTTTTCTCTCCTAAAACAATTCTAAAAAGGTCTATCAGTATTTAACTACAACATCAGGTCCTTAAGGCAACACTAATGATGACCTCCTAGCACTCCTTGAATCACTACAGACACCCTTCTCTTCCTGCATTATACTTACTGAGACCTGGCTTAAGCAGGACAACCATAGATACTACCCTCTTAGCCAGGATACACACAATTCACAACTGCAGACCAAACCAAGTTGGGGGTTGTATGCAATCTATTACTCTACACAATTAACTTGTCTTAGCACCACTTGCTTTAGTGCTGAATATGGGAATACATTTTTGCTAATTTTACTGTAAAAAACCTTAATACGCCGTAATAACAATCAGGGCGGTGCCATTTACCGGAATTACCTCACACAAACATCCCAAATTCAGTGAGAAATTAAAAGTCACTAATAACACACAGACAAATGAATAAGCACCACTTCACTTAGCTGGAGACTTCAACATCAACCTTGGCTTAACTATATTGATCAGCCTGAAACTGATTCATCAACAATTATGAACAACACACTTCTCGATACCAACAATACTCAAAACCAACCATGCTCACATGAGACAAGTGCAAACCATAATAGGACCACATATGGACCAATATACTAGCCACCCCTTAATCGCAGGGATATCACAGATAGCACTTACATACCACTACCCTACCTTCCTCCTGACAAACATAAGTAAACCACACCACTGAATACAACAAAGTCTCATTTAGACTCCAGGATCGAAGGCCTCAGTAAGGAAGTCACAGCTGACCTAGAGACTGTTCAATGGCCTACATAATTCACCAAGGCCAATGGTAAAGATGACTGGACAGACATTTATCTTAAACAAATTACTTAGACTATACAACAACATTGTCCTATAAAAACAAAACAGATCACAAACAAATGGCTTGGGTTGCCCATGGCTAAACAGCACCATTCTGAAATCCATTGACAAGAAACACCAATATGAAAAGTCAAATATAGACAGGGCTTAATACACAAAAGATATTCTAAACAACTATTCATCAGCTCCTCACCAGAAGTAATAAAGAAAGTGCCAAACAACATACTACTCCATTAGATTCACAGCACTAGAGGAGATATAAAAAAGACCTGGAAAACACTCTCTCAGATTCTAGGGACCCACAAAACTGAAAAAAAAACAAGATATTGTCCCTAACTAAACCTAATGAAACACCACTAGACATCCCACTGACAACAGCTAACAAGATAAAACGGAACTTCTTCTCAACCATAGGAAATCTAATCTCGCCAGTAAAGATCCCACATACCAAAGCCCATGCAGGGACTAATACCTAGAAGGAATTTCCTAATTCCTTCTATCTCAGCACTCAACTGACCCACGGAAGTCAACGAGATTATAAAGTCACTTAAAAATAACGTCGGGGAATCTTTCTCATGTCCCACCATACTTTACAACTAGCGTGACCCATTGTCCCTTTTCGCATGCTATTTCATTTTACTTTTTAAACAAGTCACGAGAGACTAGCAAACTCCCGAAACTATTACAAGATGAGGCAAGGTAGTACAACCAATACATAAAGGTGGTGACCCTACATACTTAAACATCTACATGTGACCCCCGCATAGCGACTTAAATCGAGCAATAGGGCTCATTGTTAAGCGAAATGATCGTCTTGGAATGAATTTTCCCCAGTACGAAATAATGGAAATCACATGAATCCGTGCAAGACCCCCAAAAGTATGAAAAAAATTTTTTACCATCATGAAATAATACAATTTCCTACACACAAAGAGAAGGATACATGCACAATTAGAAGAGTAGTACAATGCACAATAAATTTTGCATGTACTACACAACTAAATGAAGAAATAAATGACACTTACCTTTATTGAAGATGCAGCAATGCTGAGAGACACTGTTCCTGGGAGTTGCCTTTTCCTCCTGGTACTGTAGGTCTGTTTGGCATTTTCTTCAGAACAGGCCAATCACACTGTGTAATGCCACTACATTCTTAAATGCTCTCAAACCAACCTTTGCTGCTTTACATTCACAAAACGAATATGTAGCACTACTTTCCTTCCAGCATTTTTCCCTGTTCCACCTGGGTGTTCAGCATGACTGGTGATGGGATGCTCCTGGAAGACAAGATTAAGACCCCAACGGAAATAAGTTAGACAGTCTTTCGATGACACTGACATTTTGGGTTATCCTGGGTGCAAATCCTCTGGGGATTAATTTTTTCTTTGGTAATCTCATAAGCCACACCAACAACGGTGCACAGCAAGCAGCAGCATCTTGACATGCTGACAGCAAGCAGCAGACTGATGCTACAGCAGCAGCTAGAACGGTACGTACATCAGCCGCTGACGGTGTACAGCAGCAGTTAGACATGCACAGCACAGCAGACTATGCTACAGCAGCCAGCAGAACGGGTAAACTACAAGCAGCAGCTGACGGTGGTATCAGGTAGCAGCAGGGCAGCTGACATGCAGCAGCAGCAGCTTGACACGTGTGTCGAGCACATCAGATGTAAGCAACGCATCAGCAGGACGTACTGACAAAGCACAGCTGACACGGTGGTTACAGCAGCAGGCACAGCTGACAGTGCTAACAGCAGCAGCAGACCGATGCTACAGCATCAGCTGATGTGTGGTACAGCAGCAGCAGCAATCTGACAGTGCAGCAGCAGCAGCAGCTTGACGGTGGTACAGCACAGCAGCAGCTGTGTATCCAACCGAATAGTAGCGATGGATGATTGGGGTTTATTATACAACCTTGCCAGCTTCAGAGACACGCACTCCACTTTCATACTTATCAATGATCATTTTTACTTCATTCTATAGTAAATCTCCCACCCTATTCTGTAGGGTTGGCACTATGAAGCATTCTTGGGCCCATGTGACACATAATTGCAGATAAAATCACCTACCCAAAAACACTGTAATAATACGAAATTCTATCCGATTGTAAATGCTTGGATGTTCCCGCGGACGCTGGCTGGTACACAAAGCCACCGTCGTCACATGTGAGGCTGGCTAGGGCGCATATCATTGACTCGTCTCTCGGACAAGAGCGGTGATCGGGTTATTGGAGTGCGGTATGCGAGTGCAAAATTTTTGCAAGATAAAAGCGAGCGGTATGCGGAATTGAACGTTATGTGATGCGTACGGTTATCGGGGTTCCCACTGTATAGGCGATATCTAACTTACTATAGCTATCCAAAATCTTTTGAGAAACACGTGCACAGGAACTGTATTCATTAATAACGGCTCAAAACATACTCCACCCCTGCCAATTTGATTCAGCGAAAAATAAAAGCACTAATTAATCAATCATAAAAATGCTAGATCTGCTTTACACAGCATTGGAAAATAAGAATATCAACTAGAATTTTTATGACCTAAAAAATTTTGACACAGTCAGACCACACGACATCCTACTCCACAAACTTGAATCATTACGGTATAAGAGGCGATGCTCATTGCTTAATTCAAATCTTACATTACTAATATGTATCAGTATGTGCCGCCATTAAGACACAGCTCAGCAAACACAACCCGGCCACTTGATACTGGAGTTCCGCAGGAAGTATGTCCTTTGTCCCCCTGCTCTTCCTCATATACATCAGAAGACTTCCAAACGAATCGCCAACACCTGAAACCCATATCTCGTTGCTGACAACATGACTTATGTCATGCCTATCTCTCACCCTAAATCTTCCACCCTCAACACCATTGTGAATGAGGAGCTGATCAAAATATCTACTTGGATGAACAGGCCAATAAAACATACGCTTACACTGACAAAACCTACTATAATATGTTTGGTAGCAGAGCAGGAGATGCACGAAATTAACATTAAAGATTGACAACACTCTAATTACCAGAAATAAAGGGGAAAATTTCCTAAGCTTATACCTGACAACCACCCTGAATTTCAGCACCCAAATCCAGCATATAACCAAAAAAGGTTCCAAACACGGGTGGGATCCTCTCAAGAATACGATACGTACGTGCCGCAAAATGGCCCTTCTCACACTATAACCAACTCAACTTTATTTATCCATACCACACCTATTAATGCTTTATTTGTGCTTGGGGATCAACTGCAGCAACACACCTAAAGCCAATAAGAACCCAACAAAAAGCTGCAGAAGATAATCACTAATCCCATCCCTGGCAACACACCCCCCCACTCATCAAGACCTAAACTTACTCCCCAGTTCAGAACATCCACCACTTACTACTGTGTGCAATCTACATTCTACAGGGGCCTTAAACTCAATATCACCTTGACCTAAAGTGCTTTCTCTTGATAATTTGAGACGAACCCACCAGCATAACACCATACACAAACCATCTCTACGACATTCCCCGTGTCCCCGACTAAACCTTTACAAAAATTCAATGGTATGTCAAAGGCCCTTAAATCTGAATACCCTACCTTAGAACTCTAAACTGCAGACACATTCATCGCCTTTCAAAACTACCATTAGAAAACTCTTATCTCCCCTGTATACACCCCATCAACTATCTACACGAATACCACCAGGTGGTTCACACTTACACACACTCACTCATTTGACCATAAACAGAAATATTAATCTCAATCTTAAAATAATGAATCCTGTGATACTCCAATACTGAAACTATGTACTGTGCCAAAACAAAAGCATTCACATTGCTAAACTCACAAACTAGTATTTAGTCACTTAGCCATAATACCAACTTACCTCATAATTTGTAATATTTTACAATTAAGAATAAAACTAAGTCTGCCCGAAAAGCCTAGCCATGCTAAGCGTTCTAGTGGTACACTCTGTAATCACTATATTGCTACATGTAAACCACACAATAACCAAATTTCTGTAAACTCAGCATTGTAATCCTTATAGAGAATAAACTTTGAATTTGAATTTGAAATAGATATGATTTTGATTGCTTTCCTGATGAAAAGTACCTTGAAATTGCGCTCACAGTAGCGAAAATGTTCTATTCTTTAGCGAAGCTCAAGAGTAAACATCCAATACCTGTCCGCCTGCCAATCCAATACGGAGTCAAGAATGGCTTGACATTATTTATACAATTATTACAATAATGCAGAAATCTGCATAACAGTAAATCTTGTAATTCTTTTTTTTTTTGTGAATAAAAATTCCAAATGGTAAGCAAGAGTAATATAAGAGGGATCTGTAGCCGTGACTAATGAACAGAGAAAATGTTATTTTAGTGCCAGGAAAGTCTGCATTGTTTATTCTGGACCCTATTTTGAAACTGGCATCTGTTGAAATTTGTGTGAAATCAGCCAAATTGCCAATTTCTGACCACTTTATTGGGTAGTTGAAATAAGTGAATGGGCGGTTTCTTGTACTCAGTTGACAGACTAAAAGTAAATAAGTTTATTCAGGTATACACAAATACAGTTACAAAGATTATCATACATAGCAGTGTATGTATAGAGAACCTAGGATAACCCAGAAAAGTCAGACAAAGTGACTTATTTCCAGTACCTGGCTTGGGCTTGCCATATATGATTTTTGGTAAATATTTTTTTCTTGGTTGTTTGTTGGGCTATCTCATTGAAACTTGGGCAATGTATGATGAAAAGATGCTTCTTAACATACATCAAATATAAAAATGACGGACGATAAATAAGGGAGTTCACTTCTCAGCCATTAGCCGCCTCTTTGCAGTATACAGTGGACCCCCGCTTAACGATCACCTCCCAATGCGACCAATTATGTAAGTGTATTTATGTAAGTGCCTTTGTACATGTATGTTTGGGGGCCTGAAATGGACTAATCTACTTCACAATATTCCTTATGGGAACAAATTCGGTCAGTACTTGCACCTGAACATACTTCTGGAATGAAAAAATATCGTTAGCCGGGGGTCCACTGTATTTTCATATGGTTTTTATCGTTGTATTCTCAGTTTTTTGGACTCATTTGATAGAATGGATGATATATTACAGTAATAGACATGATTTTTATTGCTTTCATGACGAAAAGTACCTTGAAATTGAGCTCAAAATAGCGGAAATGTTCGATTTTTGCCGATGTTCAATGAACTATGCAAGTCAAGTTGGTTAATTTTATTGTGTGTATTCTAACCTAACCACTCTGTAATTCGGAAAACTCAGTAATCCAGCACACTACAGGTCCCAATGATGCCGGATTTGTGATGGAGAACCTGTATATCTTTTGTCTTACATAAATTAGATTCACTTATAATTAATATTCTACTGTACAACTATGATGTAATTCTTAGTGTTAAGTAGTCAGTAACCCAATAATGTTAAGTTGGCCCATAATGCCTAGGCATAATAGAGGCTCTCTTTGCATTGTAACCCTTTTATTGTAAACACATAATCTCAATGTACTATTTGCAAAGATATAAATAAATAAATAATGTGAGATGGAAACAAGGAACATCAAAAAGTAATCTGTGCCTTGTGTTATGGTCATTGGGTTTTGTTGAGGTTGGTAAGGAGAAGCTTGAGGGGAGGGTTTATATCCGAGTTAAGTGTTCTATGTATGTAGTGGGCACAATAATAAGTATGATGTTTTGTATGGAGAGTAAGTTCAGAGTTTTGAATATTTGGTGAGTATGCTGCCTGTAGTGGAAATTTGTTAACATTCTGACTGCAGCCTTTTGTTAGGTAATTAATGGTCTGTTGAGCCCCATGCACAAATTCCATAGGTGAGATAGGGGTAAATGAGTGAGTGTTATAGGGCCAGGAGGCCTGACTACAGAACATAGTACCGTATGTTCGATAGTATGCCTACGGTCTTGGGGATTTTTTGGAAATTTGTTGTACATGTGTTTGAAATTTGAGTCTATTATCAAGGTGGATTCCTAAGAATTTTCCCTCTGTGAGCTTTGTGATAGGTGATCCATTTATCATTATGTTAAGAGGGACATCAGTAGTTCTGTTTCCAAACTGAATGAAGTAGGTTTTGTCAATATTGAGAGTAAGTTTGTTAACCATCATCCAGGTAGACATTTTCTGTTATTCGGCATTTACAGTATTGGCTAGCATGACTGGGCTTGGGTGAGAGAAGACGTATGTAGTGTCATCTGCAAATAGTGTGGGTTTGAGTAGCTGTGATTTCATTTGGTAGGTCGTTTATGTAAATGAGAAAGAGAAGAGGCCAAGGACACTTCCCTATGGGACACCACCTGTAATTGGCTGTGTGGAAGAGTCTGCTCCATTTTTTTTTTTCAACAAGTCGGCCGTTTCCCACCGAGGCAGGGTGACCCAAAAAGAAAGAAAATCCCCAAAAAGAAAATACTTTCATCATCATTCAACTCTTTCACCTCACTCACACCTAATCACTGTTTTTGCAGAGGTGCTCAGAACACAATAGCTTAGAAGCATATACGTATAATGATACACAACATATCCCTCCAAACTGCCAATATCCCGAACCCCTCCTTTAGAGTGCAGGCATTGTGCTTCCCATTTCCAAACTCAAGTCTGGGTATATAAAAATAACCGGTTTCCCCGAATTCCTTCACCAAATATTACCCTGCTCACACTCCATCATATTGGCTTCTGTTGCTAAGGTAGATTTTAGGTAGTCGATGGAGTGCCCTCTTATACCATAGTGTGACAATTTTACGTGCAGCAAATCAAGGTCAACTGTATCAAAAGCTTCACGTAAATCAATTAAGATCCCCAATGGGACTTCTTTTTTCTCGACTAGCATGTGGATAATAGCATCATTCATCTTTTTATTAGGCCGAACCCAAACTGACAGGGATTTAGTATGTTGTGGGAGATGAGGTAGGAATAGATTCGCTTATGAATTAATTTTTCAAAGATTTTAGAGAGAGGGTGTAAGTTGGATATTGGCCTATAGTTATTCAAGTCTGTTTGATCTCCTTTACGTATCAGGGTGACCCTCGCTATTTTGAGAACTGTAGGGAGGGTAGAGGATTCGATGGATTTGTTAAAGTGTTGCACTATTTGGTGGCAGCACTTGTGAAGCTTTTTTGTATATAAAGGGTGGTAAGGTATTTAAATCTCCTGTCTTGTTTTTAGTGTGTTAATAATAAGGGAGACTTCTGTTGGGTTAGCTAGGAAACACTGTGTTTGGTAGGTGTCAGTGCAGTA
>NW_026507493.1:0-29542 GCF_026875155.1 Cherax quadricarinatus
AAAAGCTCTGTTCCACAAGGCACAGTACAGCTCCCATCTTTTCCCTCATCCTCATATCCGACATAGACAAGGAGTCCCCCACAGACCGGTTTTCCTTGCAGAGACACCCGAACCCTGCATGACAGTGTCTTCCATTGCAGACACTGCAACCCCAGGCGGACAAAACCCAAATTTTCAGGGGGCTGCAGAAAAAAAAAAAAGTTCAACGATGAGAAATTTCAATTACTCAGATATGGTAAACATGGGGGAAAATTAAATTTTCATCGAGTACAAAACAAATTTGGGCCACAAAATAGGCGAAACCCCAACGTCAAAGACCTGGGAGTGATTATTCGAGGATCTCCCCTTCAAGGCCCCAAAAACATTGTATCAATCGCATCTGCTAAAAAATGACAGGATGGAAAATGAAAACCCTTTAAAAAACTGGGGGGCCAACCCCATGTGCCCCTTTTCAGGTCACGTTCATCTAGGCTGGAATATTCGCACTCTAACAGCACCTTTCAAGGCAGGTGAAATTGCCGCCTAGAAAATGTACAGAGAACTTTCACGGCGCGCTAACGGGATAAAACCCCCAAATTTAAAGGGAGCGCTTGAGGTTTCAAACCTGTATTCCTGGAAAAAAGGGGGGAGAGATACATGATTATATACCCGGGAAAAAATCCAGGGGGACAGTACCGAACTTGCACACGAAAACACTCAACAAAAGCAAAAGACTTGGCAGACGATGCCCCATCCCCCCAATAAAAGCAGGGGTGTCACTAGCACGTTAAGAGACCATACAAAAATGTCAGGGCCCGAGACTGTTCAACTGCCTCCCACCACATAAGGGGGTTACCAAAAGACCCCTGCGTCCCTTTAAGTGGCACTGGCAAGCACCTAAAATCATTCCCGATCCCGGGGGTGTGGCTCGTACGTTGGTTTGCGTGCAGCCAGCAGCAACAGCCTGGTTGATCAGGCGCTGACCACCAGGAGGGGTGGTCACGACGGGCCGCGGGGGGGGTTGACCCCCGAAACTCCTCCAGGGAAACTCCAGGTAAAAATCATTAAGCAAAATTGTGGGATGCTTGTTCAGAAGCCCGACACAGGTATGGAGGATTTTGGACAGTGGAGTCACAGTGCACATGCGTGGATTCCTCCCACATTGGTCTTTTTGGATGCATGATAGAACGATAAATTGGCTAGCTGACTTTTAAAAAGGTAGTTAAATCTTTGGGTTGTCATTACAGTTTTTAGAAAAATAAAACGAAAAGAACTTCAAAAAGAATTTTTTTTTGACTTAAGACCCGGGGGACTGCACCCGTCAGCCCCTCTAATTTTTCACATGCGGAGGGGCCACATGTCTTGGTGCACCAACAAAATAAGCCGCTCTTGGATGTCACTACCGCCCGGCTCCGGCTGGGTTTTAAGTACTTTGGCAGGTTAAATCATCACCCCCAGATGTAACCAAACGAAAAGTAAATTTTGGCCAGATGGACTATTGTCACACCTTGCGTCATTATGTACTGGAGTGAGTCACACCCTGCGTCATTATATACTGGAGTGCGTCACACCCTGCGTCATTATGTTCTGGAGTGCGATAAAATTAATGAATTTAGAGACAACCACTCAGAAATGTTCAAGAAATGGCAAAGTATTTTATCCACAGTTGTATATTACAGACCATTCTGGAGAAATACCCTGACTTTGCTAGCTGTAAATAAAGCATTACCACGTGTGTGTGTGTGTGTGTGTGTGTATGTGTGTGTGTGTGTTTTGTGTGGTGTACTCCACCTATTTGTACTCACCTTTTTGTGGTTGCAGGGTCGAGCCCTTAGCTCCTGGCCCCGCCTCTTCACCGTTGCTACTGGGCCCTCTCTCTCCCCGCTCCATGAGCTTTATCAAACCTCGTCTTAAAAATGTGTATGGTTCCTGCCTCCACTACGTCATTTTCTAGGCTATTCCACTGCCTTAAAAACTCTATGACTGAAGAAATACTTCCTAATATCTCTCTGACTCATTTGGTCTTCAACTTCCAATGTGGCCTCTTGTTTCGTGTCCCCTCCCTGGAACATCCTTCTTGTCCACCTTGTCTATTCCACGCAGTAAAATTTTATTATGTCGTTATCATGTCACCCTGACCCTCCTGTCCTCCATGTCGTCATGCCGTTTCCCTTATCTTTCTTCATAGGACATTCCCCTTAGCTCTGGGAAATAACCTTGTGGCAAACCTTTGTACTTTCTCTAGTTTCTTGACGTGCTTTATCAAGTGCGGGTTCCCAAACAGGTGCTGCATACTCCAGTATGGGGCCCGACATACACGGTGTACAGTGTCTTGAACGATTCCTTACTAAGATTATCGGAATGCTGTTCTCAGGTTTGCCAGGCGCCCATATGCTGCAGCAGTTATCTGATTGATTGTGCTTCCGGAGACATGCTCGGTGTTATACTCACCCCAAGATCTTTCTCCTTGAGTGGGGGGTTTTCAGTCTTTGGCCACCTAGCCTATACTCTGTCTGTTGTCTTCTGTCCCCTTCCCCTATCTTCATGACTTTGCATTTGGCAGGTTTAAAATTTCGAGAAGCCATTTGCTGGACCAGGTGTCCAGTCTGTCCAGGTCTCTTTGAAGTCCTCCCTGTTCCTCATCAGATTTAATTCTCCTCATTAACTTCACATCATCTGCAAACAGGGACACTTCCTGATCTAACCCTTCCATCATGTAGTTCACATATACCAAAAAAAGCACTGGTCCTAGGACCGACCCCGGGTGGGACCCCGGCTCGTCCAGGTGCCCACTGTGATACATCATTAGTACCATGACTCGTTGTTGCCTCCCTGTCAGGTATTCTCTGATCCATTGCAGTGCCCTTCCTGCTAAAATACGCCTAAAGCTCTAGGCCCCACGGGTATATGCCCGGGTCCCATTGCCTTTGAGGTATCGATGTCCCTTAGCAGTTTTTCACCTCCTCCTCATCTGTATGTATGTCGTCCAACACTTGTTGATGTTTTCCTTGCTGGTGTCCCCATCTGGTCTGTCCCCCCAGAGTCCTTCCTGTCTCTACTGTAAATACTTCCTTAAATCTCGTGTTGAGCTCCTCACATACCTCTTGATCGTTTTCTTGTGAGTTCTCCACCTTCTTTCCTCAGCCTTATCACCTGATCCTTGACTGTTGTCTTCCTCCTAATGTGGCTATACAGCATTTTCGGGTCAGATTTGACTTCGATGCTAGTCGTTTTCATACTGTCGCTGGGCCTCCCTCCTTATCGTGCATACTCGTTCTGGCCTTCTACTAACCCTCCTTGTTTTCCTGGTCCTAGCTTCCTGTACCTTTTCCTTTCTCTGTTGCACTTAGTTTTTGCTCCCTACACCTTCGGGTAAACCATGGACTCGTTTTGGTCTTCCTATTTTTTCCCTGTTTTCCCTTGGGGAAAAAAACTTTCCTCTGCCCCCTTGCACTTTGTTGCCACATATTCCATCATCTCGTTTACTGATTTTCCTACCATTTCTGTCCCACTGAACCTCCTGCAGGAAGTTTCTCATACCTGTAGTCCCCCTTTTATAGTTTGGCCTGTCCCCTTTTAGTCCTGTTACCTTCTCCACTTGTAACTCTACTATATAATCAAAACTCGAACCACGTGATCGCTAGCTCCAAGGGCCCCTCGTAAGTGATGTCCTCAATGTCTGAACTGCTCAGGGTGAACACAAATCCAGTCTTGCTGGCTCATCCTCCCCTCCTCTCTCTGTTGTGTCCCTGACATGTTGATGCATGAGGTTTTCAAGTACCACATCCATCATCTTGGGTCTCCATGTTCGGGACCCCCATGTGGCTCCAGGTTTTCCCCGTCGATCTCCCTGTGGTTGAAATCGCCCATTACCAGTAACTTTGGGCCGCTCGAGTGAGCTCTTCTTGCCACCTCACCAGTGGTGTCCACCATCACCTGTTGTTTTCTTCGTACTCCTCTCTTGCCTCCTGCAGTTCTGTGGTGGTTATACATCCTCCAATGACTACTTTATGGGGTGATTAGCGGTTAACACTGAACTTTTTTTTTTTCGTTCGATTCTTTTATTTTTTTTTTGTACGTAAAGAAGCACCTTTCAATAGTAAAGTGACTAAGTTTCAATAAGATAGCTCAAAAAACAACTGAGAAAAAATTATTTACTAATAATCATACATATTAAACAGTAACTTCGTAATGGGGCTTGGAGAAGCTTTTTTTGGCATTTAACGCATAAAACAATGCTAACTGTATTTCTGATGATTATCCTTCTGTAAATTTTTCCTTCTTCGTTCTTTAAAAAAATAAAGTTTGTATGGTTTTGACATTCAGCCAAATATCTGACTTTTGCCCTCACAAAAATCAAAAAACAATTATGATATCTCAAAAAAACTAACCACTAGCTTGTAAAAACAATCTTTCCTTTATGTTCTCCCGTGAATTTCATTACATTCCTGCTATTATTAACGAATTTAGTGGCTCCATATATGTGAATAACTTACTTCCGAGATAATCCGCGAAACAGCCGGACCACCGATTTTTTTTTTTTTTTTTTTTTCGGAGAAAATAAAATTTTTGTCTTATACTGCATTACGAGTGTATTAAACATAGTTACCCATGTCGTTTTCTTTAATATAAGGACCCTGGAGGGGAAAGAAAGAGAAGGAAGCCCCTCTCTGAGAATGGGAATCTATTATTCCCGATGGAGCGCTCTGAGAATATACCATATATTATTCATTCTGGAGTATTTACCATATTTCTTTGTTATTTATATTGGTTTATTATGTCATATTAGATCATTTGTGATAGAGAAATAACCGAAAAAGCAATAATAGCGTTATATTGAGCCATATTCCCCGGCCACCCCGAGACTGGAATTTTCTGTCTCAGCAAAATGGGTGTCCGGTAGGTTCGCTGTTGGTTGCACTCTACGTATGAAGTCCCACCCAATGTATATATGATGCCAAATCTCAATTATTATCTTAGAAAGAATAAAACAATAAATACACCGAAAAAAAACGGAAAAAAAAAATATTTGACGACAGGTGTGCACACATGCGCGGGTGTGACGATCCACCTCTAGGATTTTTAAATGACCATAATTCTGTAGGAATGTCGTAGAACATTGATTCTGGGTACCATTTTTTGCCAGAGAGTTAAGCTATTTATCTATAAGATTAACGCAGTTTTGTGAAATTTTTTCGACAAATTTTCGTTCGCGCTGAGTAGATGCCTATTACCCATTATGTTCTCCGGACAGAATTGTACCACCTACAATGTATCCTCTTTCTCCAATCATGTCCATGCCTTCCATTTCCTCAAATCCCCCAACAGTGTTTTATGAGCAGTGCAACCCCCTCCTCCCCATCTACTCCCTCCTATCTTTCCTCAGGATCTGATATCCCATTGGGAAGATTTGTCTGATATTGGTCTCAGCGAGTTTTTGTTTCTGTGACTGCTATTCTGGGGTTTTTCACTGATTTTTCGTTTCACTCCTCATGTTTATTCGTTATTCCTATCCGCATTTGTGTCCCAAACTTTCATTTCTTTTCTAATCATTGTGGTCATGCAAGAATATTTGGGTTAGGGGGAGCGAGAGGGCCTTGGTGGGTGTGTGTTGTGTGTACTCACCTAGTTTGTACTTCACCTAGTTTAGGTTGCGGGTCGAGTCCGAGCTCCTGGCCCCGCCTCTTCACTGAATCGCCACTAGTCACTTCTCCCTGAGCCGTGACTTTATCATACTCTGCTTAAAAGCTATGTAAGGGGATCCTGCCTGTGTGTGTGTGTACGTTGTGTGTGAACGTGTGTGTGTACGTGCTGTGTGGTGTGTGTAGTGTGTGTTGTGTGTGTGTGTGTATGTGTGGTGCGTGGAGTGTGTGTGTATACTCACCTAGTGGTAACTCACCTAGTTAGAGAGGGTAGCAGGGGTCGAGTCTGAGCTCCTGGCCCGCCCTCTTCACTGCGCTAACTAAGGTCACTCTCCCCTGAACCGTGACTTTAGCGGTACCTCTGCTTACTGCTATGGTATATCCTCCTCCACTACAAATCGCTTTCCCAAACTATTCCACTTACTGACAACTCTGTGGCTTGAAAAATAATTCCTAACATCCCTGTAATCATCTGTTTCATCAACTTCCATCTGAGTCCCCCGAAGTTTACTGGTCCAATTCTCTGGAACAGTCCTGTCCTTTGTTTGCCTGTCAATTCCTCCAGTATTTTGTATGTCCGTTAATCATGTCCCCCCCCCTCTCTCTCCAGTCCTCCAGTGTCGTCAGTTTGATTTTCCCTTAACCTCTCCTCGAAGGACATATCTCATAGCTCTGGACTAGTCTTGTTGAAAACCATTGCACTTCTCTATTTCTATACTGCTTGGCCTAGGGGTGGGTTCCAAAGCTGGTGCCGCATACTCCAATATGGGCCCTAACGTACACGGTGTACGGGTCCTGAACGATTCCGCTAATTACGGTGTCGGAAATGCTGTTTTGAGGTTTGCTAGCGCCCATATGCTGCCAGCCGTTATTTGTTTGATGTGCGCTCACAGAGATGGCCTGGTGTTATACACACCCCAAGAGCTTTTCCTTGAGTGAGGTTTGTAGTCCTCTGAGGGCCCCCTAGCGTACTTCCGTCTGGTCTCCTTGCCCATCCCCAATCTTCATGGACTTAGCACTTGGTGAGGATTGAACTCCCAGAGCCAATTGCTTAGACCAGGTCACAGCCTGTCCAGATCCTTTGTAGTTCTGCCCAGGTACTCGATCGAGTGAATCTTCTCACACAACTTTCACGTCATCTGGCAAACAGGACACCTCAGATCTATTCCTTCCGTCCTGTCGTTCACAAATACCAAAACAGCACTGTCCTAGGACTACCCCTTTGGGGACCCCACCCACCTCCGGGTCACAGTGGCCCACACTGACATCTCGGTCCTCCCACGTAAACCATTACTCGCTGCTGTCTTCCTTACACGTAATCCCCTGATCACTGTAGTTCCTTCCCTGTTTTATCCCTGCTTGTCTCCCAGTTTTTGCACTAAATCTCTGTGTGGAACTGGGTCCAAACGCCTTCATGCAGTCCAAGAATAATCAATCCCACCCACTCCTCTCTCTCTTGTCATACTGATGCCACCATGTCATAGAACTCCAGTAGTTTGTGACACGGATTTTCCCATCCCTGAAACCATGTTGGCTGCTGGTTGATGAGATCATCCTCGCGAGGTTTTCCACCACTCTCTCCTGATAATCTTCTCCATGATTTTGGCAATACTAACATTCATTGACACTGGTCTTGTAAGTTTAGTGCTTCAAGTCTGTCTCCGTTTCTAAAGATTGGATTACTTTGCTGTCTTCCCATGCCTCAGGCAACCTCCCTGTGTCAATAGATGTATTGAATATTCTATGTTAGGGGTACACATAGCGCCTCTGCTCCCTCTCCTCAGGACCCATGGGGAGATGTATCTGCCCAATTGGCCTGTGAGGTATCTTGCTCACTCAGAAGCTCTTTCACTTCTCCTCGGTTGTGTCACTGTAGTCCAGCACTTGTGGTGAAACCCCACCTCTCCGTCTTTCTGGAGCCCCTTCTGTCTCCTCTGTGAACACTTCAAATTTTCTTTTGAAGCTCTTGTTGAGTTCCTCACAAGACTTCACGTCTGTTCATGTTGTCTCCTCCTCCTTCATTACCTAAGCCTGATTACCTTGGTCCTTGACTGTTGTTTTCCTCCCTGGACGAAAATGTTCTGTTATAACAGTTTCGTGTCAGATTTGGGCTTTCGCTGCTATGTCTTTTCATATTGACTTTGGGGCTTCCTCTCCTATCTGTGCATATTCGTTTTCTGGCTCAACGACTGCTCTCCTTATCTCCTGGTCCTTTGCCTTCTAAATTTCTTCATTCCCTAGCACACTTGGTTTTTTGCCTCCCTGCAACCCTCTGGGTAACCATGGGCTCATCCTCGGCTTTTCATTATTCCTGTTACCCTAGGGACACAAACCTCTTCCTCAGCTTCCTGGCATTTTGTTGCTCATACATATGCCAACATCTCATTAACTGATGGAGTTCCTCATTCTGTGTATCCCCCTTTCATGTAGTTTGGCTTCATTCGCCTGGCCTTCCTGCATCTCCCATCCACTTGTTGCTCTACTGTGTTATTCAAAGCTTAAAACACATGATCGCTGGCCCCAAAGGTTTCATATGTGATGTCCCCGATATCATCTGCACCACTCAGGTGAATACTAAGTCCAATCTTGCTGGTTCATCCTCTCCTCTCTCTCTTGTAGTGTCCTTACTGTTTGGTTTACATAGAAGTTTTCCAGCACCACACCCCATCATCTTATCCCTCATGTATGTTTTTGGCCACCATGAGGGCTCCAAGTTCTCCCAATCCATCATCTTGTGGTTGAAAGTCACCCACATGATCAGGAGCTTTGCCCTGAATGCATTTAGCTCTTCTGGCCACTGTCGAGCCAGTGAGTCAACCATCGCTCTACTTGCTCTCGATTTTACGCTTGCCTGGGCCTCCAGCTGTCCTGTGGTGGGTTTATACATCCACTGCTATTCCGCTTGGGACCCTTTCCCAGAGTGACCGTTCCCGCTATGTAATCCTTTCTTTCCACGCTGTCTCTTTCTCCAGCTCAGTCAAAATTCATTCATCGGTTTTTGATCAGCAATGCCCACTCCTCCACCCCCCTTTCCCCCTGTCTTTCCTCAGATCAGGTATCATCATGGAAAGAGGTCATGTTCTCATACCTGTAAGCTTGGTTTTCTGGAGAGCTATGATGTCTGTGATGCCTCTTAGACTCTTTCGAACAACACTCCTCCCACATATTTGTTATTCCAACAGCATTATTGTGTACCATACCTACAGATTCCTTTCCCAACACTGTGGTTTGGGGTGCCCTGCGGCGCGGGTGTGAGACCTGGTAACATACTTTGGATTCAATAGCTTCCGGAGTTGGGTGGAAAGCTGTGGGTGGTTGGATTGTAGTGTGAGTTGGGTGTGTGTGATATGTGTTGGGTTTTCTGAGGATTGTGTGTGTGCTGCCCTTGCTCCACAGTTTCTCTCTGACTGACCTCTGCTTGTTCCATCCTTGTCTCCTTTTTTCCTACTCTCCTTTTCTCGCTTTATTGTCCTCTCCCTCACTGCTGTCATTCCTGTTTTGTTCTCCTGTCCCCTCTGTCCTAGGAACACCCTCTTGTACTCTTCTGGTATTTCAACCGTGGTTTCTCTGGAGATCCTGTTCCACAAACTGTTTCTGTCCGAAAATCAGCTTGATAGGTCGGATTCTCCCCATCACGTACCCCCCTATTCTCTGAAATTTACCAATTCTCGTCCATCCTCTTCTTCACCTATTTCTGTGATGGATTATTCTCAATCCTCCCTTTTTTTTCTTCCTGCTCTTGTTCAGTTGGTGTCCCTTCCTCTCTCTCCTGAAGCCCATGAATAAACATTGATTTTGCCTTTTTCTCCTCCCATTGCCTCACCCCCTTGTGATTGGATCCTGTTTGTATGAGGGCATTTTCTCCCTTGATTTTTTCCAATGGCTCTTGGTAGCAGGTTTTGGCCTCATCATTCGACCTATCACACCCTCCTAACTACCATGCACCCCAGCTGTTTTCATTTTTCCCTTTCACCCTCCTTGCACTTCTTAGCAGTCTTGATTATGACCTTAAGCATAATTCATATCTCCTTCCATCCTGTCGGCGGGCGGCCCTCTCAGCTTTATATGCTGTGTCATCTCTTGGTCCAGTTGCCCCGGTAACTCGCTTCACAGCATCAGATTCAGCCTTTTTATATCTCACTACTTCTAGGACCCTTATACTGGCCGAGTTCTGCAGTTTTTCGACTTGTGCCTTTTCCAATTCTTCTCCTCCTTTCTCCTTTCTCTCCATCCAAAAAAAACTTCGTTTTTCTTTTCAGTTTTCACAGAGAGAGTCTTTCCTTTTTCTTTCTTCTTTCTTCTTTCTTTCTTCTTTCTTTTTCCCTTTATCCCTTCTCCTCTTTCCATTTCTTCTTCTTCTCTCCCTCTTCCCCTCTTCCCCTTCTCCATTTTTTTTCAGAAAGCCTCCCTAATTTTTTTCTCCTCCTTTCTCGATCTTATCTTTTCTCTTCTCTCTACACCTTGTCCCATCCTTTTTTTTTTTCTTTTGCTCTTCACTTGCTCCTCCTCCTGCTCCTCAATCCACTGGTGACTCCCTCCCTACCAGAACCATTTTCATACATCTGATCCCTGGTTCCCCCCTGCGAGTCCCCCTCCTCACACCGTTTTTTTTTTTAGTGAGTGATGAGTGTTGTGTTGGTGTGTGTGTGTGTGTTGTGTTGTGATGTGTTGTGTGTGCTGTGTGTGTGTGTGGGTGTGTGGTGTGTGTGTGTGTGTGTGTGTTGTGTGTATGTATGTGTGTGTGCATTTTTCTTAAACCAATTAACCAAAAAACAAAAAAAAGGCTGTGGGCCCAGACAAACCTTGAGACCCAGATGCTGAAACATGTGCAGACCATCTAGCAGCACTTCTACTAACTCTCGCATCTTTCAGCACTGCCGGACTGCTGACTTGGTACGTGTAAAGTGGCCCCTCAAAAGGATGGCCCTCTCTATGGAAAGAGGCAAATGGTGTCCCTCCCTGGTTCACCCAAAAAGAAGGAGCACGCCCACTAGGGAGTAGCAGAAAATCAGCAACTACAGACCCACAGTGGCACTTCCTGGGTCAATCACCTGATAAGAATCCTTGAGAACACAATAATCTCCAAGACAAATGACAGAGTTTTATTTTTTTTTTTAATTTTTTTGCTATCACTCACTACTTTGTGATGCGTCAATATGGCTTCATGAAAGGGTTACTACTGCTGGACTCTGGCTGCTGAACAGTTTGTTTAAAACCGACCTCTCTATAAATGGCAACCCAGAAACAAAATAAATGGCAAAAAAAAAAACAAACAAACTAAAATGGCACCAAGTCACTGGATGAAATCCAAAAGTTCAGCTGAGTGTAGCACTGGACAAAAGCTGGCGGCTTTTGATCTTCGAGTTTTCGTTCCATTCGTCGATTCGTTTTTTATTTTCGTTCGACCGGGTGTGGCACCAGGGCCACTTAGATAAGAGCAAAAAACTGGCAAGCACGTGGGAATTGCAAAAGCAAAAAACAAAAAAGGCTCTTCGCTATGTTTTCCTCATGGATTATCTTCGTGTAGAATTCGCTAAGTTGTAAGATTCACAATGGAACGGAATCAGCAAGACAAATCCTACTTAAACTAATACTGGGGCAAGAAGTTTTATCAAACAGGAAGGACATGCCTGAGGACCATCGTTATGGAATGTCTACCTTCAACAACACCATCTTTCATCTCCATCCCAGAATCACATGATATGCAGACACTGAACACTGACATTCACTTATCTTCCAAGAGAAGAAATGCCAATCAGCTCTAAGCTACATCAATCACCAGCTGAACGCTATATCAGCTTGGGAAATAGATGAGCAATGTAATCATTTGCACCTTAGAAAAACGCAAATGATGATGGTCTCTAGGCCAACCATGAATGGTCATGCTGGGCATAGTACGGATGAAAGGGAGGTTTGTGCCAACAGGAGAAAGAAGTTGATATCCTTTGGGTAAATTTGACATCCAAACTAAACCATGAAGACCCATGTTGTAAATCTTGCAAACAAGGCAAGCCAGAAGCATTAATACAACACTTTGGGCCGTATCTTCTCGCGATTCTACTTGACAGTAGGGGTTTGCAAGATACTGGTACGAGGCACAGTAACGCTCCACAAAAAACAACCACCTTAGCGTATGCTCCACTTCTTGGTTTTTGTGGTTTGTGCCTGTGTGCTCTGCCCCCCCCTCTACTCATCTGGCGACTGCTTGACATTAGTGAACGGAGAGCAAGACGGGGTCCTCTTTTCTTTGATTTCTCTTTTCTTTTCTTGCCTGGGCGACCCGAAAACACCCACCTGGATAGATTCAGCTGTCCAATTTTCAGAGTTTTTCAAAGGGCAGAGAAGAGAGGCCTACTAAACATAGGAGGGGAAGTGGGTTGGGGGGGGTGGCCTTACACTGTTTAAATTACATAACAAAAAAAATAAACAAAAAGGCAACAAATAAATAAATAATAAATAAACCGTGACTTAGAACGATACAACCAACAACAAATAACCCCGCACATCGTAAAAGAGAGACCTTACGGTAAAAACGACGAGACGTAAATATACCAAGGGGGGCACAGGCCAAGGCCAAACATGTCCACGAGTACGCAACAAAACACTTAGGAATCCACTACTAGGGGATCCACTCGAGTGACATGCGTGAAACAAGTTTTTAATGCCACAAGACGGGCAAAGACGGGCAGAAAAGGCAAGCTTCACACTTCCCTCGGGCGTACCCTTCTCCTTCCTTTCCCTTCTTCTCCAGAACATTTACTACTTTCATCTGTGAGATCATATATACCATACGCCCCAGGATGGGAAGTGTATGCGAGTAATGGAACAACAAACGTACAAGCATAATGTATCTCAACGAGGAAAAAAGCCCAGCTAGATCAAATTGAAAAAGCTGGCCCACAGAGATGGACTCTCCACCTTCCGATTCATCCTGATCCTTATCAAGTATGGGTCCTCATTAAAACAAAAAAAATGCATTTCAAGACTTTCCAAAGTGAGCTGAAGTAGTAAACACGAGTGAGAGCTCTTAGGCCTATGCCAATAAATAAGTTAGGAATCAAGCCCCCCTTATAAACGCTGTAAATAGCTGTCAAAACAAGCTAGGGTTGGGATCTCCTTCCTTAAAAATAAAAAAAACCTTGTACAAAAAAAAAACCAAAAAAAAAGGCCAAAAGCCCTGACATCAAAAAAAAAAAACAAAAAACCCAAAAACCCCTAAAAACAAAAAAAACAAACAAAAAAAACCCCACAAAAACACTATAAAAAAAAAAAGAAAAAAACAACAACCCTGTGTAAAAAAAAAAAAGAGAGAAGAGAAAGGTAGAAAGGAGAGAGAAGAGAGGGGGAGAGTGAGAAGGGACAGGGAGAGAGGAGAGAAGTGAGAGATGGGTGAAAGGTAGCTAACGCCTGCCCTGTGCGCTAGGGGGCGAGAGCTGAGACAGCGGCCCACCAAGACGGGGGCGCGCCAATGTCCCGGACGGACGTCAGGGTGGTGCCGCGTAGTGCGCCCGTTGTCCTGCGTGTGTACTCGCCCGCGCTCCTGTTAAGTCCGCGGACGGCTCTGGGGTGTCTGGCGGGGTGGGTGCGAGGACACCAAAGGTACACACGGCCACTGGCGCCGACTTCGCTTGCGCCCGCCGTGTGGCTAGCGCATCTCCGGGACTCTCATACTTCATCTGGGTGTAGTTTTTGCATCTTATTCTGCGCACTTGCCCGCTATTTTGGGTTCCCCCCTTTTGTATCTAAGCTGGCCTTCGCTCGCGTGTTCTCGTTTGCGGTCCTGCTCCGGGTGTCCACCTTTACCTCGCGTTTTCTCTATCGACTACGCACCCCCGCTATCCACCAAGTTTCCCTTGCCCGTCTCTCAACTCAATTACCCCCTCCAACTCCTCGGCTCTCGTTGACCGACGTGCGCGTGGCCGTACGCCGTGGCGCTGCTTTCCGCCCGCTTTGGGGGATCGGTAGCGCGGCTGGAGCCTCTCTGGCTGGGCGGCTGCCGTTCACCCTGTCTCGTCGTCTTTCCCGTTAGTCACGTTTGATGCACCCCCGCCGGCACTCGCTGTGGTTTGGTCGTTGGGTCCGGGGTGGGTGTGAGGGGTGTGGGGGAACGAGGTCTGTTTATGCGGCCCACCGAGCTGTTTCCTGGTTGAACGGGGTTCTCAAGGGGTGGACGTGGCGGGCTACTAAATTAACAACCCCGCACTGAGGTGTGGGGCCGGCCGCAAAACCTGTGTGGCTGCCGGGGGCTGTTGGGCTGCTTCCCACACACCGTACTCCAGCGGGGTGCCGCGGCTACCCTGCCGCCCTTCACCCGCCCGTCGTTGCTCTGCCGAGCCAGTCTGGCGCCCGCAGCGCTGCCACCCCTAGCGAGCCCTCCGCCTCCCGGCGGCGCTGTCGCTTTATGGAAGGTCTGCCCACCCCTTGGAGCTGCTGCTTAGTTGTGTGGGGTGTGGGAGGGGGGGTGGGTAGTAATTTTCTTGGTCTGGAGTTTTGATGTGGTTTGGGTCCGGCGGGCGGTCCCTTGGCTTGAGTGAGTTGGCCGGGCGGGTAGTCGTGGCTTCCCAGCGGGGGTTGGGGGGGTTGGCGAGGACGGGGGCGGTGGGGGCGTGGGGGTGGGTGGCTGTGGGGGGTGGGGTGTGGCGGGCGGTGTGATCTGTGGGTTGGGGGGTGGGCGGGCGCAAGGGCAGATGAGGGCCGACTAGTATCGATGGGAGGCCACTTGGAGCCTCATAGCGTCAGGACGTGGCTCTTCTGGCTGGCCATGCTGGGCGTGGTCCGCCGGAGACCGGGGGGATAGTTTATGTGGGCCTTTTCATGCTGGCGGCGCTGTTTCTCTGGGTGTGGTTTGGATCACCCTCGTGTGTATTGGATCTGCGGGCGGTTGGTTGGCCGCTTATGGTTCGATTCGCCGATGTGCCCCGAGGCACTCCGCCGCTCACGCCCGTCGGCTTGGGTCCTAGTTCGTTTTGGCAGAGCGTAGGCCTTGTCGGGGTCCGATTCGCCCCTACATCTATAGCGAACCCACCGTTTAAGGACACCTGCCATTATATGCGACGTGATGTTCCTTTTGGGAGGGCGCCCACTAAAGCAGACCCACAAACAGCCATGCAGGACCACGACTACGGCATGACCACACACTGCTAGGACCACTCTAACTGGCTGTCCACTCTACTGGCAGGTCCACTTAACAGCTGGACCACGTCTACTAGCTGGTCCACTCTACTGCTTGAGTCACTTACTGCTGGTCACACTACTGCTGGTCCACTCTACTGCTGGTCCACTCTACGCTGGACCACTCAGTGCTGCTGGTCCACCTACTGCGGTCCACTCTACTGCTAGTCCAGTTCTTACTGCAGGTCCAACTCTACTTCTTGCCAGCTCATAATCACTCGGCTGTTTCCACTCTACTGCAGTCCACGCTGGCGTGCTGGTCCTCTCTACGGCTAAGTCCACTCACTTCTGGGTCCACTCACAGCTGTCGCACACTAGCGGCAGCTGGTCCACACTCTGCCTGCTGGTACACTCTGCGCACGTCGCACTGCTACTGCCTAGTCCGACTCTAGCTGCTGTGCCACGTACACTGCTGCGAGTGGTCACGTCTACTGCGTAGGTCCACTCTAGAGCTGCGTCCACATCTGCTGCTTGGTCTCACTCTACTGCGTGGTCACAGAGCTGTTGCTGGTCCACTCTACTGTGCTGGTCCACTCTCACGCTAGTCCACTCCTGGCTGCTGGTCCACACTACTGCTGGAGCCACTCATCTGCTGTGGTCCACTCTGTGCTGCGGTCCACTCTATACTGCTGTTCCACACTGGGTGGACTCTGCTGCGGTGGTCCACTCTACCGGCTAACAACTATACGGCTGGAGCCACTCTACTGGCTGGTCCACTCAGCTGCTGTCCAGATCTGCTCTTCCACTCTACTGCTGGTCCACTCAAAGCTCTACTGGCAGTCCACTCTACTATGCTGGTCCACATCTAGCTAGGCTGGTCCCTCTGCTGCTGTCCACGTCTACTACTGCTGGTGCCACTCTACAGCTGTCTAGCTCTACTGGCAGGTCCACTCTACTGCTGGTTCCACGTCACTGACGCTGCGAGTCCACTCTGCTGCTGGCCAGTTCTCTACTCTGGCGTGTCCACTCTACCTGCTTGTCCACTCTACTGCTGGTCCACTCTACTGCTGGTCCACTCTACGCTGCTCCACTCTACTGCTAGTCCACTCCTTCGGCCAGGTCCACATCTTACTTGCGAGACCCACTCTACTGCTGGTCACTCTAGACTGCGTGTCCACTCTACTGCGGTAGCTCGACTCTACTGGGCTAGGTCCACGTCTACTGGCGTGGTCCACTTACTTGCTGTCCACTCTACCTGTGCTAGTGCCACTCTACTGCTGGTCGCACTCTACATGCTGGACCACATCGTACTGCTGTACCACTCTTACGTACAGCTGTGGTCCACTCTACTGCTGTTCCACTCTAAGAGTGGTAGTGAAAAGCGGGAGAGGAGGATAGTGGGGGAAGGAAGGAGGAGAGGTGAAGAGAGGTGGGAGTAGGGAGGGCCGAGAGGGATAAAGGGGGTGGGGCGGGCGGCACGGGTGGGGGAGTATGCTGAGGATCGGGAGGTGCGGAAGAAGGGAGAGATGAGAGGGGTGAGAGGGGGGGAAGGGGAGGAGGGGGGGGGGAGTAACGGTCTTGGACATCGCTTGGGCGCGGAGGGTGCGGGGTTTGGGGGCACGGAGGGTTGCGCTCAGGAATATTAGGGGTATCGGACAACACCATCTAGCCCGACTCTTCCCGATAGGCCGCGGGGCTGCGGTGGGTGCGGGGGGCTGCCCGGTGTGGCGTCCGGTCCTACCCCCGCCCGCCGGACCCTCGCGTGTACGTGCGGCCTCGGTCAGCTAGCACACCCGCCCCCCCAAGGAAGGCCTGTAAACGTGCCGCCGCCCACCCCGTCTCGCCACCCCTCCGGGCTCCCTCACTGTTTGTTTCTGTTCGGACATGCGCCTAGATGTGAGAGGGTTAGAGGGGTGTGGTGGGGTGGGGATATAGTATAGAGGAGGGTGGGGGGGGGGGGGGAGGGGGATGAAGGAGGGGCTGGGTGGTTGTGGGGTTGAAGATATTTTTTCCCACGTAGGGGGTGTGATCGTTGGGTGTAATCAATTATGTTTACATAAAAAATTGAAATAAATAGCTAGGGTGAGATTAAACTAACACATTGATTTGGATATAGCAAAAGAGAGATGAGAAGGGGGATATGGTGGTGGGTGGGAGGATGGAAGGGGGAGTGGGGGGGGGATGTAGGAGGGGGCGGCGCCGGGATGGCGGGTGGGCAAGTGGTAGTCAGCGGGTGGTACCTGGGCCGGCCGCCCCCGCCTTGGTTTCTCGCCCGCCTCCCCGCGTGTCGTTGTCAGGGGGTCCGGGCCAGTGGGGACCCCCCGTTGGGCCCACGAGGGCATCTGGTGGCACCCTGCGGAAGCAGGATACACTCCACGCCCCGACTTCCGAAGGCCGCGCGCCCACGTGGCGAGCGCGGGAACGACGGGAGGCAAAGTGTCATAGCGCCTCCGTCAAAGTCCAATCAGGACGCTCGGCGCGCGACCTGAGCCCGCGCACACCCAACCCCGGGCTGTGGGTGTACGTCTCTGCGTATGGTGCCGCGGGTCCCCGAGCGGGCCGCCCTCTGACGGGGGGTCGGGGCTGGCGATCAGCGGCTTAAACACCCCTCAACAGCATTACATGCCTCGGGTCTCCCACTCGCCGTTTCCCAATACTTATCACATCAGCCCCCTCGTACGCACCTGCCCGGCCGCGCTTTGTCCCCGGTCGCCTCTTTAGTTCAAAGCGCCTGCAGGTCCTACACACACAGCACGACCACACACCAGCAAACTATGCCACTCACGCTGGTCCACTCAACTTGCTAGACCACACTGCTGCTCTGGACCCCTCTACATGCTAGTCCACTCTACTGCTGGTCCACTCAAGCAGGCAGGTCCACACAACTGCAGGTCCACAACTACTGCTACAGACAGCTCACTGCAGGACCTCGTCTACTGGCTGTCCAACTCTTACAGCTAGTCAACTCTACTAGCTGTCTGGACCACTCTACTGCTGGACACACATCTGCTGCTGGTCCACTCTACTGCTGGTCCACTCTACTCTAGACCACTCAACTGAGCGCTGGTCCCACCTACTGCTGGTCCACTCTGCAGCAGGACCACTCTAACAGCAGGTCCACTCTACTGCTAGTCCACCTAACACTGCTGTCCACTCTAGCTGCTGGTCCCACTCTACGCTTCTGTTCACTCTACTTAGATGGTCACGCTACTGCTAGGTCCACTCTAACTGCTAATGTCCACTCTACTGCTAGACCACTCTGACTTCAGGACACATCTAACAAGCGGACCCTCTACAGCTGTCCTACTCTACTGCTAGTCCACTTCTACTGCTAGTACACTCATTGCTGGTCCACATCATACGGCTATCCCACCTCTACTGCTGGACCACTCTACTGGCAGTCCGACTCTACTGCATGGTCCACTCTACTGCTAGTGCCACTCACTGCTGGTCACTCTATCTGCTGGTCCACTCTACTGCTGGTCCACTCTACTGCTGGTCCACTCTACTGGCTGTCCACTCACTGCTGTCCACTCTACAGCTGGTCCACGACTACTGCTCGGTCCACGCTACTAGCTGGTTCCTCTACTGCGAGGTCCACTCTGCTGCTAGTCCACTCTACTGCTAGTCACACCTACTGTCTGGTCCACTCTACGCTGGATTCCCACTCAACTGCTTGTCCGCTCTACTGGGCAGTACCACTCTACTGCATGGCACCACTCTACTTATCTGGTCCACTCAACTGCTAGTACCACTCTTCTGCTGGTCCACTCTAACTGCTGGGTCCACTCTGCTGTGGTCCACTACTACTGCTGGACCACTCTACTGCTATCCACACTACGCTGGTCCACTCTACTTGCTGGACCACTCTGGCATCTGGTCCAACTCTACTGTGCTGGTCTCACTCACTGCGAGTCCACTCTACTGCTGGGTCCACTCTACTGTCTGGTCCACTCTAACTGCTGGTTCCCTCTGACTGATGGTCCACCTACTGCTGGTCCACGTCTAACTGCTAGTGCCAGCTCTACTGCAAGTTCCACTCTACTGCTGGTCCAGCTCTACTGGCTGGTATACCACGTCTACTGCTTTGGTCCACTCTACGGGCTAGTGCCAGCTTACTGCCTAGTCACACCTATGTGTCTGGTCCCCTCTACTGCACAAGCTCCACTCTACTTGCTGGTCCCACGTCTACTGAACCTTGTCCACTGCTACAGCTTGTCCACTCTACATAGCGTAGCTCCGACTCAAGACTGCTGGTCCACTCTACTGCTGGACCACTCTCTGCTGTAGTCCACTCTATACTGGTTCCACGTCGATACTGCAGGTCCACTCTACTGCTGTCCAGCTCTACTGTGGTGCCACATGCTACTGCTGGTTCCACTCTACGGCTGTCCACTCTCACGTGCTGGTCCACTCTACTGCTGGTCACTACTACTGCTAGACCACTCTAAACTGCTAGTCGCGACTCTATTGCTGGTCCACTCTACTGCAAGTCCACTCTACTGCTGGAGTCCACTCTACTGGCTGGTCCACTCTTAGCGCTCTGGCTTCCACGTCTAACTGCAAGTCCACTCTACTGCTCGCTACTGCTGGTAGCCACTCTACTGCTGCGGTCCAACTCTACTGCTTGACCACTCTACTGCAGGTCCACCTACAGCTATGTCCACTCTACTGCCGGGTCCACTCTACTCTGGTCCACTCTACTGCTGGTCCACTCTACTTCTGGTTACTCTACTGCTGTCCACTCTAACCTCGGTCCACTCTATCTCTGCTGGTCCACCTCTACTGCTGGTCCACTCTACAGCTGGTCCACTCTAACTGCAGGTCCCACTCTACTGCTGGTCCACTCTACTGCAGGTCCAGCTCCTCACTGGCTGGTCCACTCTACTGCTGGTCCACTCATCGCTAGTCCACTTCTACAGCAAGTTCCACTCTTACTGCTGGTCCACTCTACTGCTGGCCACTCTACTGCTAGTCCATCCACTCTACTGCTGGTCCACTCTACTGTCTGGTCCACTCCTACTGCTGGTCCACTCTACTGTCTGGACCACTCTAAACCTGTCTGGTCACTACTAACTGCGAAGTGTCCACTCTACTAGCTGGTCACTCTAACTGTTTTCTGGTTCCACTCTACTGCTAGTCCACTCTAAATGCGAGGGTCGCACCTACAGCTGTTTCCACGCTACATGCTGGTGCACTCTACTGCTGGTCCACGTCTACTGCTGGCTCCACTCTACTGCTGGATCCACTCTCGCAAGTACCACACTACGTGCTGGTCCACCACTACCTGTGCTGGTCGCACATCTACTGCTGGTCCACTCTACTGCTGGTCCACTCTACTGCTGGTCCACTCTGCTGCTGGTCCACTCTACTGCTGGTCCACTCTGCTGCTGGTCCACTCTACTGCTGGTCCACTCTACTGCTAGTCCACTCTACTGCTGGTCCACTCTACTGCTGGTCCACTCTACTGCTGGTCCACTCTACTGCTGGTCCACACTACTGCTGGTCCACTCTACTGCTGTCCACTTCTGCTGCTGGTCCACTCAATCTGCTAGTCCACTCTACGCTGTCCACTCTAACTGCTGGTCCACTCTACTGCTAGTCCACTTCTACGCTGGTCCACTCTACTGCTGTCCACATCTACAGCTGTCCCACTCTACTGCTAGTCCCTCTACTGCTGGTCCACTCTACTGTTTTATTTTTTTTTTTGTACTAAGAGAAGCACCTTCAATAGTAATGTGACTAAGTTTCATAAATAGCTTCAAAAAAACAACTGAAAAAATTTATTTACTAATATCATACATATAAACAGTAACTTCGTAATGGGACTTGGAGAATCTGTTTAGTCGGGCTTGTATCACGCATAAAACACATGCTAAACAATGTATTTCTGAATGGTTATCCTTTCTGTAATTTATCCTATCTTCGTTCTTTAAAAAAGTAAAGTTTGTATGGTTTTGACATTCACCAAATTATCGACTTTATGCCTTCACAAAAATCAAAACAAATATGAATATCTCAAAAGAGCTAACCACTAGCTTGAAAAACAATCTTTCCTTTCTGTCTCTTGTGAATTCATTACATTCCTCGCTATTATTAACGAATTTAGTGTGCTCATATATTGAATAACTTACTTCCGGATAATCCGCGAAACAGCCGACCACCGATTTTTTTTTTTTTTTTTTCGGAGAAAATAAATTTTTGTCATTAATACTGCATTACGAGTGTATATCATAGTTACCCATGTTCGTTTTCTTTAATATCAGGACCCTGAGGTGAACAGAAAGGAAGGAAGCCCCTCTGAGAATGGGAAAATCTATTATTCCGAGGGAGCGCTCTGAGAATATACCATAAATTATTCATTCTGGAGTATTTACCATATTTCTTTGTTATTTATATTGGTTTATTATGTCATATTAGATCATTTGTGATAGAGAAATAACCGAAAAAGCAATAATAGCGTTATATTGAGCCATATTCCCCGGCCACCCCGAGACTGGAATTTTCTGTCTCAGCAAAATGGGTGTCCGGTAGGTTCGCTGTTGGTTGCACTCTACGTATGAAGTCCCACCCAATGTATATATGATGCCAAATCTCAATTATTATCTTAGAAAGAATAAAACAATAAATACACCGAAAAAAAACGGAAAAAAAAAATATTTGACGACAGGTGTGCACACATGCGCGGGTGTGACGATCCACCTCTAGGATTTTTAAATGACCATAATTCTGTAGGAATGTCGTAGAACATTGATTCTGGGTACCATTTTTTGCCAGAGAGTTAAGCTATTTATCTATAAGATTAACGCAGTTTTGTGAAATTTTTTCGACAAATTTTCGTTCGCGCTGAGTAGATGCCTATTACCCATTATGTTCTCCGGACAGAATTGTACCACCTACAATGTATCCTCTTTCTCCAATCATGTCCATGCCTTCCATTTCCTCAAATCCCCCAACAGTGTTTTATGAGCAGTGCAACCCCCTCCTCCCCATCTACTCCCTCCTATCTTTCCTCAGGATCTGATATCCCATTGGGAAGATTTGTCTGATATTGGTCTCAGCGAGTTTTTGTTTCTGTGACTGCTATTCTGGGGTTTTTCACTGATTTTTCGTTTCACTCCTCATGTTTATTCGTTATTCCTATCCGCATTTGTGTCCCAAACTTTCATTTCTTTTCTAATCATTGTGGTCATGCAAGAATATTTGGGTTAGGGGGAGCGAGAGGGCCTTGGTGGGTGTGTGTTGTGTGTACTCACCTAGTTTGTACTTCACCTAGTTTAGGTTGCGGGTCGAGTCCGAGCTCCTGGCCCCGCCTCTTCACTGAATCGCCACTAGTCACTTCTCCCTGAGCCGTGACTTTATCATACTCTGCTTAAAAGCTATGTAAGGGGATCCTGCCTGTGTGTGTGTGTACGTTGTGTGTGAACGTGTGTGTGTACGTGCTGTGTGGTGTGTGTAGTGTGTGTTGTGTGTGTGTGTGTATGTGTGGTGCGTGGAGTGTGTGTGTATACTCACCTAGTGGTAACTCACCTAGTTAGAGAGGGTAGCAGGGGTCGAGTCTGAGCTCCTGGCCCGCCCTCTTCACTGCGCTAACTAAGGTCACTCTCCCCTGAACCGTGACTTTAGCGGTACCTCTGCTTACTGCTATGGTATATCCTCCTCCACTACAAATCGCTTTCCCAAACTATTCCACTTACTGACAACTCTGTGGCTTGAAAAATAATTCCTAACATCCCTGTAATCATCTGTTTCATCAACTTCCATCTGAGTCCCCCGAAGTTTACTGGTCCAATTCTCTGGAACAGTCCTGTCCTTTGTTTGCCTGTCAATTCCTCCAGTATTTTGTATGTCCGTTAATCATGTCCCCCCCCCTCTCTCTCCAGTCCTCCAGTGTCGTCAGTTTGATTTTCCCTTAACCTCTCCTCGAAGGACATATCTCATAGCTCTGGACTAGTCTTGTTGAAAACCATTGCACTTCTCTATTTCTATACTGCTTGGCCTAGGGGTGGGTTCCAAAGCTGGTGCCGCATACTCCAATATGGGCCCTAACGTACACGGTGTACGGGTCCTGAACGATTCCGCTAATTACGGTGTCGGAAATGCTGTTTTGAGGTTTGCTAGCGCCCATATGCTGCCAGCCGTTATTTGTTTGATGTGCGCTCACAGAGATGGCCTGGTGTTATACACACCCCAAGAGCTTTTCCTTGAGTGAGGTTTGTAGTCCTCTGAGGGCCCCCTAGCGTACTTCCGTCTGGTCTCCTTGCCCATCCCCAATCTTCATGGACTTAGCACTTGGTGAGGATTGAACTCCCAGAGCCAATTGCTTAGACCAGGTCACAGCCTGTCCAGATCCTTTGTAGTTCTGCCCAGGTACTCGATCGAGTGAATCTTCTCACACAACTTTCACGTCATCTGGCAAACAGGACACCTCAGATCTATTCCTTCCGTCCTGTCGTTCACAAATACCAAAACAGCACTGTCCTAGGACTACCCCTTTGGGGACCCCACCCACCTCCGGGTCACAGTGGCCCACACTGACATCTCGGTCCTCCCACGTAAACCATTACTCGCTGCTGTCTTCCTTACACGTAATCCCCTGATCACTGTAGTTCCTTCCCTGTTTTATCCCTGCTTGTCTCCCAGTTTTTGCACTAAATCTCTGTGTGGAACTGGGTCCAAACGCCTTCATGCAGTCCAAGAATAATCAATCCCACCCACTCCTCTCTCTCTTGTCATACTGATGCCACCATGTCATAGAACTCCAGTAGTTTGTGACACGGATTTTCCCATCCCTGAAACCATGTTGGCTGCTGGTTGATGAGATCATCCTCGCGAGGTTTTCCACCACTCTCTCCTGATAATCTTCTCCATGATTTTGGCAATACTAACATTCATTGACACTGGTCTTGTAAGTTTAGTGCTTCAAGTCTGTCTCCGTTTCTAAAGATTGGATTACTTTGCTGTCTTCCCATGCCTCAGGCAACCTCCCTGTGTCAATAGATGTATTGAATATTCTATGTTAGGGGTACACATAGCGCCTCTGCTCCCTCTCCTCAGGACCCATGGGGAGATGTATCTGCCCAATTGGCCTGTGAGGTATCTTGCTCACTCAGAAGCTCTTTCACTTCTCCTCGGTTGTGTCACTGTAGTCCAGCACTTGTGGTGAAACCCCACCTCTCCGTCTTTCTGGAGCCCCTTCTGTCTCCTCTGTGAACACTTCAAATTTTCTTTTGAAGCTCTTGTTGAGTTCCTCACAAGACTTCACGTCTGTTCATGTTGTCTCCTCCTCCTTCATTACCTAAGCCTGATTACCTTGGTCCTTGACTGTTGTTTTCCTCCCTGGACGAAAATGTTCTGTTATAACAGTTTCGTGTCAGATTTGGGCTTTCGCTGCTATGTCTTTTCATATTGACTTTGGGGCTTCCTCTCCTATCTGTGCATATTCGTTTTCTGGCTCAACGACTGCTCTCCTTATCTCCTGGTCCTTTGCCTTCTAAATTTCTTCATTCCCTAGCACACTTGGTTTTTTGCCTCCCTGCAACCCTCTGGGTAACCATGGGCTCATCCTCGGCTTTTCATTATTCCTGTTACCCTAGGGACACAAACCTCTTCCTCAGCTTCCTGGCATTTTGTTGCTCATACATATGCCAACATCTCATTAACTGATGGAGTTCCTCATTCTGTGTATCCCCCTTTCATGTAGTTTGGCTTCATTCGCCTGGCCTTCCTGCATCTCCCATCCACTTGTTGCTCTACTGTGTTATTCAAAGCTTAAAACACATGATCGCTGGCCCCAAAGGTTTCATATGTGATGTCCCCGATATCATCTGCACCACTCAGGTGAATACTAAGTCCAATCTTGCTGGTTCATCCTCTCCTCTCTCTCTTGTAGTGTCCTTACTGTTTGGTTTACATAGAAGTTTTCCAGCACCACACCCCATCATCTTATCCCTCATGTATGTTTTTGGCCACCATGAGGGCTCCAAGTTCTCCCAATCCATCATCTTGTGGTTGAAAGTCACCCACATGATCAGGAGCTTTGCCCTGAATGCATTTAGCTCTTCTGGCCACTGTCGAGCCAGTGAGTCAACCATCGCTCTACTTGCTCTCGATTTTACGCTTGCCTGGGCCTCCAGCTGTCCTGTGGTGGGTTTATACATCCACTGCTATTCCGCTTGGGACCCTTTCCCAGAGTGACCGTTCCCGCTATGTAATCCTTTCTTTCCACGCTGTCTCTTTCTCCAGCTCAGTCAAAATTCATTCATCGGTTTTTGATCAGCAATGCCCACTCCTCCACCCCCCTTTCCCCCTGTCTTTCCTCAGATCAGGTATCATCATGGAAAGAGGTCATGTTCTCATACCTGTAAGCTTGGTTTTCTGGAGAGCTATGATGTCTGTGATGCCTCTTAGACTCTTTCGAACAACACTCCTCCCACATATTTGTTATTCCAACAGCATTATTGTGTACCATACCTACAGATTCCTTTCCCAACACTGTGGTTTGGGGTGCCCTGCGGCGCGGGTGTGAGACCTGGTAACATACTTTGGATTCAATAGCTTCCGGAGTTGGGTGGAAAGCTGTGGGTGGTTGGATTGTAGTGTGAGTTGGGTGTGTGTGATATGTGTTGGGTTTTCTGAGGATTGTGTGTGTGCTGCCCTTGCTCCACAGTTTCTCTCTGACTGACCTCTGCTTGTTCCATCCTTGTCTCCTTTTTTCCTACTCTCCTTTTCTCGCTTTATTGTCCTCTCCCTCACTGCTGTCATTCCTGTTTTGTTCTCCTGTCCCCTCTGTCCTAGGAACACCCTCTTGTACTCTTCTGGTATTTCAACCGTGGTTTCTCTGGAGATCCTGTTCCACAAACTGTTTCTGTCCGAAAATCAGCTTGATAGGTCGGATTCTCCCCATCACGTACCCCCCTATTCTCTGAAATTTACCAATTCTCGTCCATCCTCTTCTTCACCTATTTCTGTGATGGATTATTCTCAATCCTCCCTTTTTTTTCTTCCTGCTCTTGTTCAGTTGGTGTCCCTTCCTCTCTCTCCTGAAGCCCATGAATAAACATTGATTTTGCCTTTTTCTCCTCCCATTGCCTCACCCCCTTGTGATTGGATCCTGTTTGTATGAGGGCATTTTCTCCCTTGATTTTTTCCAATGGCTCTTGGTAGCAGGTTTTGGCCTCATCATTCGACCTATCACACCCTCCTAACTACCATGCACCCCAGCTGTTTTCATTTTTCCCTTTCACCCTCCTTGCACTTCTTAGCAGTCTTGATTATGACCTTAAGCATAATTCATATCTCCTTCCATCCTGTCGGCGGGCGGCCCTCTCAGCTTTATATGCTGTGTCATCTCTTGGTCCAGTTGCCCCGGTAACTCGCTTCACAGCATCAGATTCAGCCTTTTTATATCTCACTACTTCTAGGACCCTTATACTGGCCGAGTTCTGCAGTTTTTCGACTTGTGCCTTTTCCAATTCTTCTCCTCCTTTCTCCTTTCTCTCCATCCAAAAAAAACTTCGTTTTTCTTTTCAGTTTTCACAGAGAGAGTCTTTCCTTTTTCTTTCTTCTTTCTTCTTTCTTTGCGAGGCAGGTCCAAGTCTCCTACGGCTTAAGCCAATGCACCCAACCTAGTCAGGTCAGGTCACATTGACTTAAGGGAGGAACACGGCAACCGACCTGGTAGCACAAGCTATCAGGTCTAACTCACACCCACCCACATCTACTCATGTATTTATCCAACCTATTTTTAAAGCTACACAACGTTCTGGCCTCTATAACGATACTTGGGAGTTTGTTCCACTCATCCACAACTCTATTACCAAACCAGTACTTTCCTATATCCTTCCTGAATCTGAATTTTTCCAACTTAAAACCATTGCTGCGAGTCCTGTCTAGGCTAGATATTTTCAGCACACTATTTACATCCCCCTTATTTATTCCTGTCTTCCATATATACACCTCAATCATACCCCCCCTAATTCTACGTCTTTCTAAAGAGTGCAGTTTCAGGGCCCTTAGTCTATCCTCATAGGGAAGGTTTCTGATACATGGGATCAACTTTGTCATCCTCCTTTGTACATTTTCCAGAGAATTTATATCCATTCTGTAATACGGTGACCAAAACTGTGCAGCATAATCTAAATGAGCCTAACCAAGGATGTATAGAGTTGATGAACAACCTGAGGACTCCTATTATTTATGCTTCTTGATATGAAGCCAAGGATTCTATTAGCTTTATTGCGAACACTTATACACTGTTGTCTTGGTTTCAGATTACTGCTAACCAGAACTCCTAAATTTTTTTCGCAACCCGTAATATTAAGATCTACATTATTTAGTTTATATGTGGCATGGTTATTGTCCTGTCCAACATTTAGAACTTTGCATTTGTCTATATTAAACTGCATCTGCCACTTCTCCGACCACTGCATCAGTCTATTCAAATCTTCCTGGAGTGCTCGAATGTCCTCGTCAGAATGAATTCGACGGCCTATTTTGGTGTCATCGGCAAACTTGCCGATGTCGCTCTTTATGCCCTCATCTAAGTCGTTTATGTAGATTGTGAACAGCAGGGGGCCCAACACTGACCCCTGTGGAACACCGCTCGTGACGCTTCCCCACTCTGATTTCTCCCCATTTATGCAAACTCTCTGCTGCCTATTTGTCAACCATGCCTCTATCCAGGAAAAAATTTCTCCTCCTATTCTATGTGCTTTAATTTTCCTCAATAGTCTCTGATGTGGGACCCTGTCAAAAGCCTTACTGAAGTCCATATACACAATATCATATTCATTACCATGATCTACCTCCTCAAATACCTTAGTGAAAAAAGTTAATAAATTCGTAAGGCAGGAACGCCCCTTTGTAAAACCATGCTGAGATTCGTTGATTAATTTATGCTTTTCAAGGTGGCTACGAACTGCCTCGGCAATTATTAATTCCATAAATTTTCCCACTATGGAGGTTAGGCTTATTGGTCTATAGTTCGAAGCTAAGGATCTGTCACCTGTTTTGAAAATAGGTATCACATTTGCCATTTTCCACTTATCTGGCACCATGCCAGTTTGTAGTGATATGTTGAAAAGATTAGCCAAAGGTGTGCTAAGCTCCTCTTTACATTCCTTTAGAACCCTTGCATACAGTTCATCAGGGCCTAGGGATTTGTTAGGTTTTAATTTATCTATTTGCCTAAGGACCATGTCACTTGTGACCCTAATAGTACACAGTTTATTATCGTCCTGTTCTACATAATTTATCATTACTGGAATATCGCTGGTATCCTCCTGTGTAAAAACTGAGAGGAAGTATGTGTTAAAAATTCTACACATTTCCTTATCACTGTCAGTGAGCTGACCCGAGGAACTTTTGAGTGGGCCTATCTTGTCCCTGATCTTACTTCTGTATACCTGAAAGAATCCTTTTGGGTTAGTCTTCGATTCTCTTGCAACTTTAACCTCATAATCTCTTTTTGCTTTTCTAATTCCCTTTTTTATTTCTCTCTTTAACTGAATATATCGATTTCTCAATTGCCCCTCTCCTCTTTTGATTTGCCTATATATGCCTCTCTTTTGACCAATCAGATATTTTAATCTATTGTTCATCCATTTAGGATCATTTTTGTTTGATCTGATTTCCCAGAATAAGCTGTACCAGCTCCTCAAAGGTAGAGACACCACTTGCTTTATACCAGCTGGTAAAAGCTTTGGTTTGCTGTCTCACAAAGTCCACTAGGGATTGACCAAGCTGCCGCCTGCTTAATTTAAAAAGCTTACGGTATTTTGTTGGGATACATGTATATGCTCTCAACACTGTGGTCTTCACTACTTTATAATCAGAAAATTCAGCGCCATTTAATGCTGACGTAAATTCCTGTGCCTTACCCAATAATGCTGCATGAACCAACGATGCCCAATGCTGTTCCGGCCACCTCAAGGCTCGAGCCTGATTTTCGAAGCTTTCGAAAAATTGTTCTGGTTCGGCCTCATTGAAGCGGGGAACAAACTACTGCTTTTTGTAAACTAAAATTATTTACAGAATGCGAAAACTGCCTCCTTTCTCTTTCCCTATCAAATTCTTCCCTTGCGAATGCTCTCTGTTCCCTAGTTTGTTCAAGATTGATTTTTGCCAGCTCAAGTGCCAACGACGCTGATTCACCCTGAGACAACCCAGCTGCACTATACTGACCATTTTGCTCCGTAGGTGTATCATCTTCCTCCTGCGAGAACATAGTAGTTTTTGCCCTAGCTCCCGTAGAGGGAGGAGTCTGATGTGCCATCTCTTCTTCTGTAAGTCTGTCAGCAATCAGTGAACGCAGTTGCGCAGCTGTAAGAGTGCGTTTGTATTTAATGCCAATGGAACGAGCAATTTGCCAACAACGCTGTAGGGACAATTTAGGTAGGTTATGCAAAGTATATGCTGACACCAGACGTCTGACTCGTCTAGGTGGCATAAGTTATTCGCTATGCACAGTACGATTGCAGAATACCCCAACGTAACACGTTAATTTGCATAACACGCTTAGCTATGCACAGTACGATTGCAGAATACGCATACAACCAAAGCTGACTGCAAAATTCTCCACACCGAAGAGGCTAGTAACAACTGACATGCAAAATTTGTAAAGCAATGCCAGACAGCTACGCTGTTGTAGAAGGTTGACCGTAGCGAAGCGAGCACACCGAACAAGCTAGCAGCGAGCTGTTGAACGATCACACAATAGCAAGGCTGACCATAAAGCAACTGACACGCAAAATTTGTAAGCGTAGGCAAAGCTAATGCAAAGCCAGATAGCAAGCTGCACAAGTCCTGCT
>NW_026507494.1:0-28601 GCF_026875155.1 Cherax quadricarinatus
CCTTTTATCTAAAAAAAAGGGGTTATCACCTTTCCTTTACTTTCAAAGGGGGGTAATTATTATAAACGGGTTTTTAAAAATTTTATGTTTTGGAACGGCTAATATGATTTCAATCCAAAAAACCCGGGGAAAGAAAAAACATCTTCGTCAGTTTAAACCCCGCCCAATTTTGGGAAACTTTAAAATTAAAAAGACCTTATCAATCATGCCCTGTTAGCCAAAAATTTTTAAAAAAAAAAAGCCGTGACCAGAAATTTTTAAACAAAATTTTTTTTAAAATTTAAAGGCATCTTGATGAGCGGAAATTTGGGAAAAATTTAAATCCCCAAAAAATAAAAATAAACAAAGAAGCCTAGGGTTTTCATTGACTGTGTTTAAAAAGCCTTCGTTTCCAATAACCAAAATGGGTTAATTACAATAAAAATCGACGGGTTTTCGTTTTTTAAAAGGGAGTCCCACATAAAAGACTTTTAAAAAAAAAATGGCCTCACTTTAAAAAAGGGGAAAAAAAATTTTTTTCATGGAAAAGGGGGCAGGGGGGAAAAAATTTGGCTGGAAAGGGTTTTAAATTGGGGGAAAAAAAAAAATAATTTATGTCTCCGGGATTATGCTGGGCCCGGGGCCAGAAACCCTTCTTTTTTTTGCTTTCTTCGCTCTAAAGTTCTTAAAACTATTTTGGTGGTTGGGGGAAAAATTGGGTCCTTTTTAATACGGGTCAGTATTTATACACCCAGACTTCTTTTGAAATGTTTTAATGAATAACTAAATAAAAGAAAAGAAAGCTTAAAGAGAAAAACATATTTCTTAAAAATTTAAAAGGGATTTGAAAACACTTAACCCAAACACTTAACAAAAAAAAGGGGGAAAACTTTTTGGGCCCGGGGGACCTTAAAATCATTTCTAACATACAAATTTGATAAAAGGTAAAAAGGGCCCCCGAAACGTTTCTAATAAATATGTTAAAATTTTTTTGCTTACGTGCCCTTTCAAAAACCAATTTTGTGGGTATTTTTTAAACCAAAGGTTTATCCCAAAAAATTACTGAGTAAAAAAATTAAACTTTTTAAAAAGCATTTAAAATTTGATCTAAACTTCATTCTCGCAATTTAAAAATGTTTTAAAATTTGGGCCAGCAGGACTATTGCATGCCCCAAATTTTTAAAATTTTTTTGCCTAACCCGAAAAAAGCTCCCCCCAGGCTAACGGTCCAAGCCCAAGTTTTTTTTCTTTATTTCTTGGTTTTTAAAATTTACAGGGAAAATTTTTTAAAGACCTCTCACCAAAAAATTTAAAGGGTTTTCAGCACTGTTCATCAACCCCCACTAAAGAAGGGCCCAAATAACATTTGCCGTCTAGCAAAAGGGGAAAAAATAATCACTAAAAAAAACCCCAACATTGAACAATTAGTTAGGGGCCGTCTTCGGAGGATTGAAGAAACCCCAGGACCCTCCGCCCTGCAAAAAGGAAACGCCCCCCGGGTCCTCGAAAAAGCTACCACCACTCCCTTTTGCTCTCCGCACATTCCCTTTTGGCTCTTTTGTCCCCCTCCACTTTTTTTCCCCCAGGGGGCCGACCTTTCCAGCCACCATTTTACTTTGGGCGAGGGCCTCGCCCCCACCACGATGCAAAACAAACGTCACTCCCCACTGGGGGAAAATTTGGGACCATCAAGGGCCCCTAAAGGTCGATAGCCCAGGGGTGGCACTGGAAAGAATTTTAAGGGGAAATTACTGAGAAAAAAGGGGAAGGTTTTTAAAAACAATTTTGAACAAAACTCAGTGGGGCTGCTTTTTTAAAAAAAACCACTGACACGCGGGCCGCTCCCCCCAAGGCCGGTTTACCCCAAAAAAAGCAACTTTTTTCGCCATCTTTCACCTTTTTATTTACTGTTTTGCCAGAGGGGGGCCGACACACTTTTTAGTTTTCCCAAATAAAAAATTAGAAAACATCCCAAAACCTCCCCTTTAAAGAGTGCAGTCTTTGTATTTCCCACCTCTAGAAATCAAGTCCGCAAAACTAGTTCCCTAATCCCTCACAAAATATTCCTACTCACAGCCCAAAGCAACTCAAAAAGGGTCCCAGAAAAAAAAATTTGCTACTAAATCCTACTAAAAAATGTTCAAAACATTCCTGCGTATGTCCAAGCCTTTTTAACAAAAAAACCCCCTTAAACCCTTTTTTCCCTCCATCCTTCCTTTAACGACCCCAAAACCCCTTCCGCCCATTACAATTTTGAATAAGAATTTTTTTTACCAAATAGATAAAACTTTCAAATTTTGACTTAAAAAACAGGGGCTTCCTCTTACCAAAAAAGGGGCAAGCAAAAAATTTTTGAAAAGCAATATTTTTAGCGACCTCCCTAAGAAAAGAAAAAGGGTTAACACCAACTTAAGAAATCGTAAGGGACACAATTGCAAAAAAACCCAAACCCCCCGGGCCCGGGGATTAAACCCCGCCGCGGCCCAAAGAGCTCAAAACCCCCAGCCCGTCAGTGGCAAAACGCAACGGGCGATTTTGAAACCTCAATGACCGGGGGTTCCCAATCCCGGCCGGGGTAGGGGGGTAACACCAAAAACTATTTTAAACCAAAAAGATAACCCCAAACCCCCAATTTATGGAGTTTTTCCCCTTTTAAAATTTATCAACTGTTAAAATCTAACCATGAACATCTGCAAACCTACTGTGGAAAGGTCACCACCGTTGAAGCACGGGGGGGCCCAAACCCTCTCCATTACCCCTTGACCTAAAACAATCGCCATGCAAACTTTTCCACCTACATCCGCAATTTCCCTTATAAGGAAAATTGCAAACAGAAAATTTTTCCCTTCCCAAAACTCAAGCCCTTTCAGTTACAAAATTTGGGAAAATAGTAAAACACAAAAGCAACAGTTATTTTTTATTTCGAAACGTTTCCCCTACACAGAAGTTTTCCTTCCCATTAAAAGTACAAAAAATTTTATAGAACCAGAAGATATTTGAAGACGATGTAATCAACCAAACCACCCTTAAAGTTTTGAGGGGGTTCAGTCCCTAAAACTGGAGAAAGCATTTTTCCCTTTTTCCTGAAACATGTTTCAGAAAACCCGGAACAATGCTCTTCTCCAGACGAGGACGACCACCTCAAAATTTTAAGGGTGATGACTAAATTAATCGTCTTCAAGTATCTTCTGCTTCTTTTCAACTTTTCTGTACTCGCCCTGAAGAAGCCTACTGTGTGGCGAAACGTTTCGAATAAAGATACCTAACTTTTTCCCAAAATGAAATCTTCCCTAAAAACCTGTCGGAAATTTTAAAACCCCATTTTAATGTTCAAAATTGAAATACCTGTGTGAAACGAGGGTTTGATGTTAAAACCCCATTAAAATGAAATTCTTTCATTTAATGACACTAACACACACACACACACCAACACCACACACCACCCACAAACACCACCCACACCCACACCCCAAAACACACACACACACACACACCCCACATACACACACACCATACACACACACGCACTACACACACACATAATGTATTAAAATGCACCAAATTGTTAAAAGCCATTTACCATTATGACCCACCTAACCTACCACGACCCCCCTTTTTTCGGCTTTTTTTTCCATTCTTACCCATTCTTCTTTTTTCCCCCACCTTACCAATGCTCGGGTCATACAAGTTCTTTTCACAACACACCCCATTTCACACAGGGGAAAAAAGGTGCAAAATCGATCCCGTAAAAAAAAATATTTTAAAGTAACAAAAACCACTCATTCACTCACACAAGAAGCATTTTGGGAAAAGGATCACAGAAAAATTTTGGAATAGGGGGGAAAAAAGGGGCTCAGGGGGTTGTAACACAATGGCGGAATTTGGAAAATACTACAGGAGAAAGAATGGCAGTCACGAGCTCTTTCCTTTTGGGGAAAGGGAAATGCAGAGAATGGGGGAGGAACGGAAGTGCTAAAGTGAAACACAAGGGAGGCCCGTTAGGAAAAAGGAGCGGGAAATGAAGAAAAAACCAGCAACAGTAAAAGGAACAAAAAAGGGGAAAGACAAAAATGTCCCTCAGAAACTGAAAACCACGCTACGGGGAAGTCGGGGAGTTTGTTTGGGAGATAAAAAAGGGAGATATGTAAATCATATCCAGAAAAGGGCCCAAAAAATTTTTGGACGGGGAAAGGGAAAAGGGCCCATTTTAAAATTCCAAGGGGTTTTTTAATTAAAAATTTTTAAACAGAAAAAAAAAAAAAATTCCCCCAAAAAATGCTGATAAATTGTCTATAAATTCCTTGAAAATTTTTGGGCAATAAATTTTATTACGGGCAAACTGGTAAAAATTCTCGAATTAAAGAAAATTAAACAACAAAAATATAGCATTAGAACGGACAAGAGCCAAGGGCTCATTTACCCCCATGTATAGAATTTTTTTAAAAACCACCCAAAATTGGTTTTTCAAAAAGTTGAAAAAATTTTATCCCCCAAGCCCCAGGGTCGACGGGAATAAAATTTTAATTTTTTTTTTCAAAAAAACCATTTTTTTAAAAATAATGTAATTTTTCCCTTTTGGGTTTTAATAAATTTTAGATACATTTAAAAATTTTAAAAAAAATTTTTGGGAAAAATTTAATAATACTTTGACAAATAATAAAATTAATACTTGGGTAGATTACTTGGTTAAAACAAATATATTTTTTAAAAGGAAATGCTTAGAGGACCTCTCTTTGGGCCAGCGGGCCTGCTGCAGTTTTTTCCCCCATTTTTTAATGGGGTCGGGGTCGTGGGCCCCATCAGGTTTTCCCTTTTTTGTGGGAGTGATGGTGAGGGTGGGCTAAACCCTTAAAAATGCCCTTCCTTTGATTTTTTGTCTTTATATTGCTTGAAAATTTTGAGAAGTCTTTAAAGCGTTTGGGAATTTTCACTACCCTTTTCCCACTGTGGTTGTTTTGCATATTTTGAATCCCCCCTTTTTTAACCGTGATCTTATTGCAATAAAATAATAATAATATAAAAAAATATATTTTTAAAAATTAATTTAAATTTATAATATTATATAATAAATAAAATTTAGGCCATAAAAGCGATGGGAAAATTCACCATAAGGTAAAAATTTCAAAATTTAAACCATAAAACCCCCCTCAGTGATGCTCGATTTTTTCTTTTCAAAACCTATTTCTCTAATAAAGAAACTTCACCACATATGATTTAATCTTCACAAAAAAAAGATCGGGGTCCCCCCCCAAACAACCCAAGAAAAATGAAGGAGTTTAAAGGGTGAATTTTAAATAAAAAGGGTTAAAAAACATTGGGAAAAAACCCAAAAAATTTAATTTTTCCCCTGGCGGCAAAGCTTTAATTTTCCCCCTAAAAGTTAAGAAAAAGTTTATGAAGCTTTTTAACGGATAAAAAGGGGGAGAGAGAAGAGAGATAAAAGAAAGAGAAAAGAAAAGAAAAAGAGAGAGAGAACAAAACAAGACAGAAACGGGCGGGCAGACAGAAAAACAGACAGACAACAAAGAGCCAGGGCACAGAGACAACATACGGGCCCAGACAAAAACAAGACAAAACAGACAGAGGGAAAGGGAGACAGGAGAGAGTGTAAGGGAGTGATGGGTAACCGGGGAAGGTAAGATATGGGAAATATGGGCACCGGTTTTATTGCCTTGTAAAACAAAAAAAACTTTTTTTGCTTCCATTTTTAAAAACAATAAAAAGCTGAATTTTTATGACTGGGGACGAAAAAATTTATAATTTGATTTTAGGGGAGCCCTTAAATGGGGATGGGGGGTCTTTTTTTGGGGAAAGGTGATTCTTATATTGGAGGGTGACCCTTAAATGGGGAAGGTGATTCTTTTTGTGGATGGTGAGTCTTATATGGGGGATGGTGACCCTTAAATATGGGGATGGGATTTTTTAAAAGGGGAAGGTGATCTTATTTTTGGGGTTTGGTGATTTCAAATATGTGGAGGGTGACCCCTTATAAAATGGATGGTGGGGTTTTATGGGGAAAGGGTGAGTCTTATATGTGGGTTGGAGTTTTTATTTTGTGGATAGGGGAGTTTTATATTATGGTGGGTCTTAAATATGGGGATGGTGAGCCCCTTATATGGGGAAAGGGAGTTTATATTGGATGGGAGAAAAAAAAATAAGAAAAGAAAATGGGAAAAGATAGTGATGGATGTACATGTTTCACCTTTGGGGTTTGGACAGTGTTTGCACCCTGTTTGGGGTTTGGGGACAGTGAGAAACCAAAAGGGTGGATTTTTTCATGATCCCCTTTAAGGGGGAGTGACAGGATCACCTTTTTTTTGGGGAAATTGACATTAAATCCCTTTATGGTGGATGTGACAGATGCCCCGATGGGGGATGTTACAGGAATGCACCTTTTTTGGGAGGGTGACAGTGATGCCCTGATGGGGGGATGTGACAGTGATGAAACCAAAAGGGTGGATGGGGACGTGATGCACCTGAGGGTGGATTGAAGTTTTTGCCCCCTGATGGGGAAATGTGCCCAGTGAGGGCACCTAAAAGGGGATTTTACAGTGATGCACCTGATGGGGATGTGCCCGTAAAACACCTAATGGGGGAAAATTTTACAGGGGATCACCTGATGTTGGAATGTAAACAGTAAAACATCGAGGGTGGATGTAAACAGTGATGCACCGAGGGTTTTGGTTGGCCCTAAATGCCCAGGGGGAGGTGACAGTGATTGCACCTGATTGTTGTGACAGTGATCCCCCAAAAGGGGGTTTTTGGGGACAGTGATGGCCCCGATGGTAAATTACAGTGATGCACCTGATGGGGGGATGTGGAAAGGATGCACCGAGGGTTGGATGTGACGGGAAAAGCACCTGTTTTGGGGGAAATTGACGGGAAATTAAACCAAAGGGGATTTTAACAGTGTTTAAAAAACCTGATGGGGGATTTTGCCCCAGTGATGGATTGACAGTGATCACCTGAGGTGGATTTGAATGGGGATTTGAAAAAGTGATGCCCTGATGGTGGATTTTACATTTATGCACCTGAGGGGATTTTACATTAAAGCCCCCTGATGCGGGATTTTCCCAGTGATTTTCCTGTTTGGGGGAAATTGTCAGTGAGGGGCACCTGACGGGGATTTGCCCCATTATGCACCGGTTTTGGGGTGATGTGACATTTATCACCTGAGGGGTGGTTTCACATTTATGCACCTGTTTGGGTGGATTGACAGTGATGCACCTTGGGGGGGAATGGGACAGGGGATCCCCTATGGTGGATTGACAGGGGAGGGGCATCTTTTGGGGGGATGTGACAGGGATGCACCTGATGGGGGGGTAGGCCAGTAAACACCTTTTTTTTGGATGTCCCAGTGAGGGTCCCCTGATGGGGAAAATGTTACAGTTTTTCACCTGAGGGTGGTTTGTGACAGGGATGCACCTGAGGGTGGATGGACAGGGGATGCCCCTTTAGGGTTGTTTTTGGCCCAAGGGGGATGCACCTGATGGTGGAAGGGAAAACCAGTGATGCACCTGATGGTGGATGTAAACATGAATCCCACCTAATTGGGATTTACAGTGAGGAAGTGAAAGTGATCACCGGATGGGGGATGTGACAGGAAAGGATGTGACAGGGGATGCACCTGATTTTGGATGTGACAGTGTGCACCTGAGGGGATGTGACAGTGTTTCACCAAAGTGGTTTGTGACAGGATGCCCTAAAATGTGGGATGTAAAAAACCAATTGATGAAACCTGACTTTGGATGGACAGTGTTTGAAACCAAAATTTTTGGAAATGGCCCAGGGTTTCCCTTTGGGGGGGGGGGGGTGGATGTGACAGTGTTTCCCTAAAGGGGATGTGACAGTGAAGCACCTGATGGTGGTTGACAGTGAGCCCCTTTGATGGGGGATGCAAAAGTGATGCACCTGTTTGGTGATGGGGCCCAGTGATGCCCCTTGATGGGGGAAATGTGACAGTGAAAACCCGAATGGTGGATTGACAGTGATGCACCAAAAGGGTGGATTTTCCCGTGATGCCCCCTGATGGGGGGGAATGTAACAGGGGAATGCACCTGAGGGTGGATGCAACAATTTATGCACCTGATGGTGGATTGGCATTTATCCCCTTTATTGGAGGTACAGTGATGCCCCCAAAGGTGGAATTTTGGCCAGTTTGGGAAACCTTAAATTTTTTAAAATGTCAGTGACCCCCCTGATGGTAGATGGACAGGGGGGGGGGTGCACCGTTTGGGATGTTGAAAAGGATCCCCCTTTAATGGGGATGGGGACGTGATGCACCTGATGGGGATTTTGGCATGATGCCCTGAGGTGGATTAAACAGTGATGCACCTAAATGGGGGAGTGGACAGTGAGGGCACCGATGGTGGATGTTACATGATGAAACCTGTTTGTGGATTTACAGGATCACCTGATGGTGGATGTGACAGTATGCGCCTAAAAGGGGATGTGGCAGGGGTGCACCTGTTTGGTGGGTGGACAGTGTTTCACCTGAGGTGGTTTGGGGACATTAAGCACCTAAAGGGATGTGACAGGGGATGCGCCTAAAGGGTTGGATGGGGCCATGATCACCTGTTTTTGGATTTTGACAGTAAATGCCCCTTTAATGGGGATTGACAGTAACCCCTTTTTTGTGGTTTTAAAAAGGGAAAACACCGATGGGGATGGGGACATTGGGCCCTGAGGGTTTGGGATTTTGGCATGATGCCCGGGAAGGGAATTTTCAGTGATGCCCCCTGATGGGGGAAAGTGACATTGAGAAACCTATTGTGGGGAAGGGACAGTGATGCACCTAAATGGTGGATTTTGACAGTAAAGCGCCTAAAGGGGGAAAAGGCCATAAATGCACCGATGGGGGGAAATTGACAGTGATGCCCCCTGAGGGTGGATGTGACATGATCCCCTGATGGTGGATTTGACAGGGGAAGCCCGATGGGGTTTTGGGGAACAGGGAAACCTAATGGTGGTTTGTGACAGTAAAGCACCTAAAGGGTTAAAGGTGACAGTGGATCACCTAATGTGGATGTGCGTGTTTCACCTGATGGTGGATGTGACGTGATGCACCATGATGGGGGATATGACATTGATGCACCTATGGGGATGTGACAGTGATGCACCTTTTGGTGGATGTAAACAGTAAAGAAACCTGATGGTGGATGTGATTTTTAAGCACCTTTTGGGATGTAAACATTGAGCACCTGGGGTTGATTTTGACAGTGATGAAACCTACTTTGGATGTTCAGTGATGCCCCCTAAATGGGGGATAAAAAAAAAAAAATTGTTTCAGTATATTACAACCGGTTTATAAAAGGGGGCCTGTTACCCCGGGTTGTAATGGAGCAAATAAACACTTTAAAAAAGGTTTGGGACTTAATTTTTCCCTTCACCAATTATAACACCCAATATGACACAGGGAAACAGTGAAAATATAGTGCACTCCACGGTAAAAAGGGCAGAAATAGAAGCCACAAATAGAAACCCGGGTGTTTCCCAAACCACTCTAGAGGGGGAATGAAAAAGGGCCGACGGGAAGCGGTTTTCCACAAAAACCCTCGGGCATTTTAAATCCCACCTTTTTTTGGGGCAAAAACCCTGGTCCCCAGTTGAACGGGGGGGCCCCCAAACACAACTCTTAGAAAACCGGGTTCCTTTTTGGGGGTTGATGGGCCTGTAAATGAGGGTGTTTTCCCACCCGAAAAAAGGGTTACGTACTCTTTGCATCCCCAAAACCCCCCCCCCGGCCCCTGGAAGGTTTTCGGGAAATTAGGCTGCCACCTCCCAGTGGTAACCGGGGCCGCCAGGGCACAAAAAAATTTGCCCGGGCCTATCCCTCCAAACCACCCAAAACTCTTAGATAAGTTTTTCAGCTTTCCTATTCCCCAAAACCAAACCCTAAACTCGAGTTGGGACGGGCCCGGGCAAAAGCCAACATTTTCCCAAGATACAAGGGGAAAAGGGGGTGCCCGTATCCCCTCCCCCCTAAAAAAAACCCCCCCACATCGGGGTTAAAAAAAAAGCTTAAAAAAGGGGGTTTTACCACAAATACATCCAAACCTAAATAAAATATTAAACTAGCCCCCTTGACAAAGATTCTGCCAACACATTTTCTTTCCCGGGCAAGGGTAACGAATTTTAAAATTTTTGGGCTGAAACCTGACCTTCCAAAACGCATAACCCCTTGTGTTTTGAACCCTTCCCTTTGGTTTTGGAGATAACTAACGGGTTGTGTTTCAGGGTAGACGGGTGACCCCCCTGCGAGGGTTTTTTCAGCCCCACATAAACATCAAAAAGCTCCAAACCTTTAAACCCGCGCGGGGGCTTTTTTTTCAATGGTAAGAAAGCCCCTTTTAAGTGGGGGAATTTAGTTTGAAAAGTATGCTACAGCTGCAACTCCTTTTTCCGGGATTTGTAATAGTACCGCCCCAACCCCAGACTCAAAAGCATCAACCTGTAATAAAAAAAGGTTTGGAGAATTCTGGAGACAGGAAGGGTTTTGGGGCAAGCACAAAAATTTTTTTTGCTTTTTTAAAAAACATTGTTTACAATCTGCCCGCCCCAAAAAAAAGGGGAACTTTAAATGACTTTTTAAAAGGTAAAGGGGCAAACAATACCCTGAAAAATTCTTACAGAATCTTTTAAAAAACCCAAAATCAGGGCCAAAAGGGTTTAAAAGGATTTCCTACCCAGAGGAACCTGATAATCTTTAATCGAAAGAACTTAAACAAGTTTAGGTGCAACTTTAAACCACTACCAAACTTCATGGCCTAAAAAAGTATAGTGGCCGGGAAAAAGGAAAAGTTTTTAGAAAAATTTAACTGTTTTAATTTTGGGGGAATATTTAAAAGGTCTAAAAACAAAACTTTAAAGTCTAAGTAGGTGTTGACCCAAAACAGACACCACAACAAAAACACTGGGTTTTTTAAGCTGCCGTCCCCTTCAACCCCTTTAAAGCCTTTTGGATAAGTTTCGGGAAAATGAAGGGGGAATTTTTCTTCCCCAAAGGGGGGTAACTGTATACGAAAGACCTCCGGGAATTTAAACAAAGGGCAAGTTTTCCCTTTCCCCTTTAAACTTAAAAGGGTTTCCTGATAGAAACCTTTAAAAAGGAATCTTTTTTTGGACAAAAAAAGAAAGCCTTACCCACAAATCAATTACGTCCATCCAACGAGAAAAGGGGAAAAAGGGGCCCTTTTTTGGGTGCCCCTCTTTTAAAATTTTAAACGAAGCTGTCACATACAAAACCCCCATAAGCCTTTTTATTTAGATGCCCGGTGAACCCATGGGACTAATGACTCCCCCCCAAAACCCTTTTTTTTTCAAACAAGAAAACCTATTTCCTGTCGAAAAACCCTTTTGGGCTTTTCGGGTTTAGCTCTTAGGGGGAGATTTTTTAAATTGGTTTGGGTTTTCCCCACAACTCCAGCGGGTTTTTTTAAAACAGAATAAGCTCCCACCAGCTCCTCAAAGTTAAGACACCACCGCTTTTAATACCACGGGTTTAAAAGTTTTGGGGTTTTGCGCCCCTCCCCAAAAGTCCACCAGGATTAAACCAACCCTGCCCCGTTAAAATTTGAAGGTCTTCATTTTTACCCTGGGATACATGAAAATTTTCCCCCAACACTGGGGGTTTTTCCACTATTTTGAAAATCAGAAAAATTCAGCGCATTAATCCCCGACGTAAATTCCTGTGCCTTACCCAATAATGCTGTTAACCAACCGGGCCCACTTTCCCGGGCCCAAACCTAAAGGGCCTGAGCCTGTTTTTCCGAACTTTCAAAAATTTGCTCTGGTTGGGCCTTTCATTGAATGGGGGGAACAAGCTTTAAAATGTTTTTTTAAAAACTGAAATGTTTACAGAATGCAAAAACCCCTGCCCCCTTTTCCTCTTTCCCTATAAAATTTCCCTTTCCCTTGCGAATCTCCCCTTTTTCCCAAGTTTGCTAAAGTTTGGGTTTTTGCCAGCTGAATTGCCAACACGCTAAATTCCCCCTTTAACAACCCATTTTCACAATACTGACCATTTTGCTCCGTAGGGGTACTTTTTCCTCCGCGGAAACATAGTAGTTTTTGCCCTAGCTCCCGTAGAGGGAGGAGTCCAAAGTGCCATCTTTTTCTTCAATAATTTTTCGCAATAAGGAACCCAGTTCTGCAGCGTAAGATTGCGTTTAAAAGGAATGCCAAGGGAAAGAAACAATTTTCCCAAAAAACCTGTAGGGCAAAATTTGGGGAGGTTTTTTGCAAATATATGCCACAAACCAGGCTTTTGACACTTTTAAGGGGGCATAAGTTTTTTTCGCTATGCAAAAGTACAATACCCCCAAAAGTAACACGTTAATTTGCAGAACACGCTTATAAGCCCAGTACATTTCAAAAATCCCCATTTCAAGAAAGCCGACTTCACACAAGACTGACCTTTGCGAAGCGAGCACCTGAAAAAGCTTTGTAGCGAGCTGCTGAAAAAAATCACCCAAAAGCAAGGCTGATTTATAAGCAACGGAAAACGCAAAATTTGGGAAAGCGAACGAAAAAGCAACTAAAAACAATTTTCCCAGGGTACAATCCCTTTACCCTAACTCAACCCGTTTCCCCTAATCCAGCTCTCCCGGGCAGGGGTACCCCCTATTAAAAACCTAAGGGTTTCAAATTGGCCCTTTTTCCCAGGTTTTAATGGAAACAAATAAACACAGTAGAAAAATTTTGACTTAAAATTTTTTTCCCTTTACCCAAATTTTAACACAATATTACACCCAAGTACATGAAAATTTAGTGCACACCCAAAGGTAACAAGGCAAAAAAAGAAGCCACAAGATAGCAACCGTGCTTCAAAAACCCGCTTTTAAGTGGAAATTTTCAAGGGGGAAACAGGAAAGCGGAAACCCCATAACCTCTGCGATTGTCAACCCCACCTTCTTATTGGGTAAACCTGGGCACTAGTTTAAAGAAGGGGCCCCTCAAACAACTCTTTCAACCTGGATCGCTGGTTGGGGGGGATACCCGTAAATGAGGGTGTTTCCATGCCCATAAAAAAGGGTACGTACTCTTTGCAAACCAACAGTAAGGGTGAAAACCTTCAAAAAACACTTAGTGGAAAAGTAATTTTTTAAAAACAAAATTTAATAAAAAAAAATAATTTTGGCAAAATAATTCCCCCCCGGGCCATGAATTTTTTCCAAGACCCCCGAAAGAACACAGGGGGAACAAAGCTAATAAATAAAACCCAAAAAATCCCTTCAAAAACGTATGATACCTTTAGGCCCAAAGGAAATGGTTAAAGTAATTCCCCGTCCCTTTAATTTAGGAAAAAACATTACCATTAAACCGGTTTACCCCCCAAAATTCCCCGCCTAAATTTTTGAAAAAAATTTAAAACCGTTAAAAAAAGGATTTAAACCTTTGTTAGAAATTTTGGGAAAGTAACCCCTTTGTAGAATAATTTTAAGTCAAACCCTTGGGAAGAAAAAAATTTAAGTCCCCCTTAGGGAAATAACCCGAAGTTCCCAAATTAGGGAAATAACTGAAGTTACCTTAGAATAATTTAAAACACCTTATTAGAATAACTTAAGTCAACCCTTTTTAAAAATTTAAATGAATTTACCCCTTTGTGAAATAAATTTAAACCCCCTTATTAGAAAAATTTTAAGTCCCCCTTTTGTAAAATAATTGGGAATTTACCTTAGTGGGGGGAAAAAACTGAAAAACACCTTTTAAAAAATAACTGAAGTCACCTTATGAAATAATTTAAGTCACCTTAGTGAGATTTAATTTAATTTAACTTAGGAAATAATTGGAAAATCACCTTAGAATAATTGAATCCCTTGTGAGAATAACTGAATTTACCTTTGTAAAATAATTTTAAGCACCTTATGAGAAAAAACTAATTTACCTTAGTGAGAATAATTTAACTATCTTCCCAAATAGGAAAACCACGGAACTTTTTTGCCTGACAGATTTAAAATAACCCTTTAAAAATTTTTTTGAGGGGGAAGAAGCCCAAAAAAAAATACATTTAATTTATTTATTTTTGGGTTTTTCCCTTTGGGCTTTGATTTGCGCAAAGAGAATGGGTTAAAAATTTCAGGTCCTGGACGGGTGAAATATTTTTCCCCCTAATTCCCTGCAGGGGTAAAAATATATAAAGAATAAAATAACAAAATTTGTGAACAGAATAAACAACAGCCACAACGGGTTCCCCCCAAGTATAAAATTTTTGTCACGTTAAGGGGAATAATTTACAAAAAAAAATTAAAAAAATTTTTCTACATATATTTTTGGGCCCCAATATTCAAAAAGTTAATTTAAAAACCCTTTAAGCGGTTTAGAAAAGGGGAAACTAAAAATTATTTAACGTAAAAAAATTTTTGGGGAAAAAAATTTCCCTAAACTTTTTCCCCTACCAATTTTGTTTTCTTACCTACTTTTTCGTACCTACTTATCTTACCTACTTAACTGTAAACCCACTATCTTTTACCTACTTAAATGAATTTTTACTCCCTTCCTTGTTTAAAATTTTTTTGGGCAAGATTTTTTAGATATTTGGGTTTTTCCGGGAGCTTTGATCGCTACGCACTCAATTCACCCCACAAGGGCCAGATCGAATCCCCCCGGAAAGGCTTGGAAAACATTAAGCTTGTTTCCTTAAGAAAACCTTTTTTTCCCCTGTTCACCCCAATTTTAAAATTGGGGGCCTGGGTTTTTTATTCCCAATGATGTGGATCGCATTTCCCCGGTTAAAAAAAATGATCTAAATTTTTTCCAAATGCTGAGCATAACCCAAACGGCTTTCAAAATAGTATTTTAAAAAAATTTATGTCAGCTAGGCCAAAATACCCAGTACAATTTTGTTTTTAGAAAAAAAGAAATTTTTATATTATTATAAATTTAAAAAGCGCCACTTTATGATTTTGAATTATCCAAGCCCCTTCCCGGGTAAAAAAATGGAATTCAAAAAATTTTGGGCATTGGGCACACGAAAATTCCATCTATTTCCACGAATTAAAGGGCTTGTTTCACAATTTTTGTAAAATTTTAAACCGGGTTGGGATAAAACAAAATAATTCAAAATCTCTTAAATGGGAAACCCCTTTTTGGGGGTACTAATTAACGTTTTCTATTTACTTTTTGGGGGCTTTGAATGCCCCTGATTTTTTATTAATGTTTTCTGGGCTTTGGGGTATTACTGCAGATTCTAAACAAACATTTGCAACGCCGTCCCCGTTTCCCTTTTTTGGGGAATTTTCATTAGGGGGTTCCCCTTGGGGGGGTTTTTTTGCTGAGGGGAATGTAAATGTTGGTTTTTCTTTAATTGGCAGCGTTAACATTTCTCGGGGCTCCCAAATATCTAGTTTCTCTTTTAAGGTTTAAACCCACAAAAAACTTGCCACATCCTCCTCATGACAGTGGTTCTCATCTGCTTCCTTTTCTTGACACAGTGTTTTTTGTTTTTTTTTTGAAAATTTGGTGATTAAAATATTGATTTAAACTATCGTAAATATCTGAAGGTTTTATTGGGGGATTTAGTTTTAAAAGGGAAAACAAAAGTATTTTGCTGGGTTTAAATTTTGTAATGAAATGTTTAAGAAATTGAGATTGCTTAAAAAAAACCCTTTATTGAAAAAACATTAACATTTTTCTTAAAGAAAGGAAGTGTAGAGATTCCGGGGTGACGGGGGAAAAAAATTTATTTCAAAGAAACCCAAGTTTTTTGGGGTTTTTATCCCTTTAAAATTTTTAAAAGATAATTTGGGAAAGGGAAATTTTTTTTTGATTTGGATAGAATTTTTATTTAAAACTGGGTAAAAAAAAAGGGTTTTTCCCAAAAAAAAAATTTTATGGAACGTTGCCGGGTTTATGATGATTTAAAAATTCCCGGATGTTTTGGGAAATCTTTGGGGAAAAAAGGGGTTAGGACATCTTCCCCATATCTGGGCCAATTTTTCACATTGGGATTAAAAATTTTTCTGCCGGTTTTTCCTTCAGATTTTCTAGTATATGGGGGTCATGATACACTTTAAGGGGAATCCATCGCTAAACGAAAGACTACATATATTTAGTATTCAAACGAAAATTATTTTTTAAATTTTAAACGGTTTAAGGAAGTGTTTTTTGCAAGCAATGGTAAACTTGGGTTTTTTTTCATGATTTTTTTTTTTACATAAAAAAAAAATACTTTGGGGTTCATTTAAAAGGTTTTGGTAACACCTTAAAATTTTCTCCGTTTAAAAATTATTAGCTGCCAGCCAAAAATCGGGTTTATAAATCTTTTGGGAAAAATGACTAACCTGTCAACATTTTGGGGGTTTTCCCATTTTTCCCCCACACCAATGGGGGTTTTTTTTTTTGAGAAAATTATTTTCAAATAGAAAAAATTAGAAGACACAAACGTCGGCTTCAAAATGGTTTTTAAAAAGGGCCCAAAAAACATGAAGGTTTGACGAAGGAGTTTCCGCCATTGGGCAAATAACTTTTAAACCAAAGGTTTGGATCCCCAAGGTAAGGTCTGCATTCTCAACAAATTTTCCCTTTAAATTGAGACACTTAAACAACATAGGGGAACTTTATTTTGGAAAAAGTTTCGCTACAAAATGGCTTTAAAACATCCAACACGAAGCAAAAAGGTGTAAGGAGAGGAAAAAGTTTGAGGTAATCCGTCCCCTCACCGAATCGATGTTTTTTAGTCCACAATCTCGTAGAGTGAAAAGCATAGGGGCCCTAACGTGGCTTTTATACTGTATCAGTTGAGGGGAAGCAGGGGGATGGGGGAGTAACCCCCCACTAGCCCAAGTAAAGGGCTCGCCATAGTTGGACAATTTGGGGAAAAATTCTTTGTATCAAGATCCCTCCCTTCGACTAGTGGATGGTAAACCCCAAAGGCCCCCCCCTCCTGCTTTAAATTCACCGACTAAAAGGGATATAAGCCACCCTTTCGGCCCTATGCTGTACATTCACAAGATTTAAAAGACTGAACACATCGACTCCACTTAGGGACTGATTACCTCAAACTCCCCCTCTCCTTAAAAAGTTTTTGCTTTGTGTTGGACTGAAAAGGGCCCCCTGGTGGCGGGGAAAAGTTTTTTTCAAAAAAGATTCCCAAATTTCGTTTTCATAAGTGTTTTCAATCTTCAAATTTTCGGGTTTTTAAAACCCCTTTAAACACAAAAATTAACCCTTGGGCATGCCAAATTCTACAACCATAATCAACTGCTTCTGGAAAAAATTTTTTTTGGAAAAAGAAATTCAAAAACGGGTTAAGAAGCTTTATATTTTTTAAAAAGACAGTAAAAAGTGCCTCCCCTAGAGCTTTGAAGAGGGACATTTTTAAAATTATCATTTTTATGTGGGATGCAATAAAAAAAAAATGAGCCCCTACCTTTCTGCAAAAATTTTTCTTACACTGAGGCTCAAATTCCCTTAAAAATTTTCTGACGTTCACTACCGAGAGGAAAAATGCATTCAAATTTTTTCAACCGGGAATTCTAACTTAACACTGGAAAATTTTTTCCCCTCGGGTTTGAGCCTTTACCCACCGCCATACCACCTGTTAAAAAAAGGCCTTGGAAAATTTTAAACAATCTTAGATTTTTAAATGGCTGGGATAAAAGGGAGTAACGGCAACTACCCCCAGGGAGCCCCCGTCTCTGAGAGAAACTGCCTGGTCTTCCCAAAATTTTTCTGTAAATTTTAGTCCCTAGCTTTCTGTTTTACCACTTCAGAGCTCTTTCCCCTGACGTTCTTTATCACCCCAAAATAAATTTTGGGGAAAGATTTTGAAAAGCCCTCAAATCAAATACCCAATGGCCTTTTTTGGGGTCGGCCAATTTCCTGCCTCCAGAAATGAACTTAACAATTTTTCTTCCATGTGATTTTTTCATTTTTTCCCAACCCAACCGACTACAGGGAAGGGTTTTAACCAAAAAATTTACTTTAACCCCCTTTGTTCCACTTTGTTAAGGGTTTTTAGCCTAGCCAATTTTAAAACCGATTGCCCTGGGTGACCCAATTTTCCATATTTTCAGGGGTGCCCTTTAAATTTTCACTAAAACACAGTAACCTTCACAGTTTTTAAATTTAAAAAAAAATTTCCCTTTACTTACCCCGGCTAATAGGAAATTCCGTTTTAAAACCCTTCCCTTGCCTGTGAACAAGTTTTGCCCCAATCCTTAAAGGGGCACTGCAAAAAGGCCCCAGCCTAGTTTTCCAAAGATTAAAAAAAAAATTTTCAGGCTTTTTCCAATAAAAAAAAAACAAGGGAAAACAAGGGGGAAATGATTTTTTTAAAATTTAAAATTCGTCAAAGGAAAGACGAAAAAAAAAGTTCCCCCCTCTCCCTCCCCCCGTTGTATTCAAAAAAAAGCCCCGTTTTTCCCCCTCGTTTTGCAAAGTGTAAGTATCGCTATTTCGAGTGCCGTGAAACAGAAAGAAACCTGAAATAAACCTGGCAAATTTCATTTGCCCCTTTACAGCGAATTAAAAGGGAAACTTTTGGAAATAATCAACACCCCTTTTCGAGAAAATTTATTGGGGTACGAAACCAGCACGACTTTCCTTTTTCAGGGATCCCTGTTAAATTAAATTAGATCTTATCCCGTTGCGAAACTGCTGACGAAGCTGTGAAACAGTTTTAAAATTGGGCAAGTTTTTAATTTTCAAAAAGATCGAACAAAAAAACAGAAACGCTGTAAAAATGTCTGGTCAAAAGAAAGTAATTCTTTAAACCGAACGCCTAAAACCGCAGGGGGGGCAATTTCCCACCAAAAAGTTACCCCATCAAGCGCCACCCCCGGGGAAACCCATTTTCCCTTTCACCAGTAGTAAAACCCCAATTTTCACAACAAGACAAAATTGTTCCTAGACCGCACAATATTTTGATCACAGATACACAAAACACAAAAAAGCCTGTATTTTCTCCTCAAAACAATTGGGCCAAAAAATGGGAAAAAATAACAATGATAGAGGCAATGGCAAACTTAAAGTAGTTTTTTGAGAAACCATTAAAATTCCCTTTTCCAAATAATTTTAAAAAAAAATGAAAAAAGAGCGGGAAAATATGTTTTGCTTGGGTAGGGGGATCTTGAATTTTAGCCAGGGAAAAAAAAATAACATTAATTCACTGGAAAAAAGCTCCCTTCATTTTAAACCCCCAAAAACGTTTAAAACCCGACTTCGCTCAAAGTCGCCGGGGGCCCCCGGGACCACTTCTGACCTAAATTTCTAAAAATTTTTCTAGCGCAGAGGGACTTTCAAAAAATGGTTTGCAAAAGAAAACCGAAAAAATTGTAAAAAAATTCGGGGTCAACCACATCCAATTTTTACAAGGACAGAATTTTTTAATTTTAAATAAAGGGTTTAGGAGAAAAAAAAAAAAAAACCCCAAAACCCTTTTTTTATGTAACCCTGGGGGTAATCATTACCTACACCAATTTAAATTTTCCCCCCTCCCCTCAACATCAAAATAAAAAATTTTAAGGGAAAGCCACTTAGGGTTTGGGGAAATTTTTAAACAAATACTGGAAATGGTTTAAATTTTTTTCTATAAAAAGACCTTTTTTCAAACCCAAATCGTTGGGAAAATGTTCAAGAGTTCCCAAAGGGTTTTGGGGTTAAAAATTTAAAAATTTACTTTTAAAACGAAGTTTTCAATATTTTATTTTTCCTTTTTGCATTTTTATTTTCCCCATTTAAAAAAACACCCTTTAATCCCCCAAGAAAAAAAAATTTGAATTTTTTTGTTTCTTTAAAAAAAAATTCATTTTTTGAAAAAAATAAATAAGGGTTGGGAAAAATTTTATATCCCCAAAACTCAAAAAAAAATTTTCATTAAAAAATACCCATCCAGAAGACAAATCAATTTAATTCCAAACCCAAAATTTGGGGAACTTAAAAAATTTTAAAAAGCTCAAAGTGAGAACCTCCTTAAAAAAAAAAAAAAAATTAACACAAAAAAGTTTTTAAACCCTATCAAAAAAAAGTAAATGTTTTGAGGGCCCCTGGGTTTTCCCAAAATTCTTTTTAAAATTAAAAAATTTAAATCCTTTTCCCAAACAGTTTTAAAAAAATAAAAGTATCAAAACCTTTTTAAATTTAAATTCCCCGATGTTTTAAAATTTTTAAGCTGATAAAAATTTGTTACTGAAAGGGACATTATAAACACTAATTATTTTTAAAAAAAAATTTGGGAAACTGAAAAGGGTTTAATTTTGAAAGGACCTCAGTAAACACTTATTTTTTAAAAATTTACGAAAATTGGGGAAAACCCCAGAACAAAGTATCCTCGAAATCCGGGAACCCGTTCACCAGGGGAAAAAAAATTTGAAAGAGATGCCAAGAGGGATTCATACGTTTTTTTGGGATTGTTTTTAAAAGATTTTTGTAAATAAAATATATATATAATATTTATATAAAAATTTTATAAATAATATATATATAAAAAAAATATTTATATAAAAAATATAAAAATAAATATAATATATATATATAAAAATATAATATATATAAAATATAATTTTATATAAAAAGTATATATAATTATATGGAATAAATTTTTTTTTTTAATATAGGGTTGGGGGCCCCCCACTGGGGGTAAATTTTTGGGGGCCATGCCCGTATAAGTGGAAAAAAAGGGTTTAAAAGGGGGAATATTTGGTTTTTTTATTCCTAAAACCGTTTGAAATTTCCCCTTCCCCCTACCACCCCCCCTCTTTTTAAAATGATAAAATTTGAACATGAGGGAACTCTTTGGGGACTTTAATGAGGAAAAATTTGGGCCCCACATTGGGGTTTATCATCCATACAAAAAGGGGAAAACTTGAAAACCCGGGGGAAATGAGGTTTAATTTAATCCCCAACCCTTTAAATCCCATGGGTCGTCCATCCCAAACTTAATAAAAAACGGGATAAATTGCTTTAAAGGGGTTAAAACCGTTTGGCAAAGGTCAAAGTCTTTGGGTTTGTTAACATTTGTTCAAAATTTTTTGTAGGTCGTGCCTACTTACACGACCTATACTTTTTTCACCTTTCCGCCAACGGGGTTTTATAAGCTCCTTCTCAGCACGTAAAGCCGTATTTCCCATTCAAGATTTTGACTTACCAAAATCGACTCAAGGGTTAGGACTGGGTTACCTCATTTTCCCCCTTTTTTCAAGATTCCCCTTTGTATTTACTGAAAGAAGCCCCCTGTTTTGGAAACTTTTCCTTTAAAAAAGATACCCAAGATTTCACATTTTAAAATTGAGACACTTTTTGAACACATTGGGGAAACTTAATTGAAGAAACGTTTTCCCACACAGTGGCTTCATCAGTCCCCAAACAAAATAAAAAGGTTAAGGGAAATTTAAAATATGAGTAAAAAATCCCTCAAACCCGTTCGATGGTTCATTTCCCTCATCTTGTAGTAAGTGCACAAAAGGGGGGAGAGGTTGGCTTTTATATGGGTTAAATGAGTTGAACAGGAGGGGGCTGATCTTAGGGGGGCGTGCCACAAAAGTAAGTAGGGCCCTCGTCCCAAAAGGTTTTGGGCAAGGGTTTAATTCCCTTAAACCAAATTCCCTGATGTTGCAGTGCTTACAGAAAGTGATGAATTGGGTTTTTAAAACCACAAGTTTAAGAATTGGGAAACACTTAAACAAAAACATGGGAATCTTTATTGAAAAACTTTTTTCCCAAAACCCTTGGGTTTTAACACCCAAAACAAAGTAGAAATGGTTTGGAAATAAAATAAGAGGGAAAACAATTTACACATCTGTCCCAAAACGCAAACCCCAAGGGAAACTTGGTTTCAAAACTTCAACGCCTTTTTCCCAAACCCCTTTGGGCACGAAAACCCACTTAAAACTAGTGCACTTTCCCCCTTTAAAATTTCCCCCCTTCCCTCCTGCTTAAAACCCTCTCACAAAAACATTATAAAAACCCCCTCCTTGGGGCCCAACTGCACTTTAAATACAAGGGGTGATGGGCTGAACACATCGAATCCCCGTTGAGGACTGAAAACCCCATACTTTTTACCTCCCTTTCCCTTTTCTACTTGAAAATTACTATGAAGCCACTTTTTCGAAACGTTTCTTCAGTAAAGAATTTCCCCTTGTTTTCATAAAATTGTTCAATTCTTCAAAATTTCTTTTTCCCAAAACCCTTCAAACACACACAGTTGCCATGTTCAATTTAACAACATTTTTTCAGAACCATTTATCAAAAAATCTTTTAAAAAAATTTTTTTTACCAAAAAAATTTTTTAAATTTCATAATTTTTGGGACAGAAATTTAAAGATACAAATTTTAATTAAAGGGGGGCATATACGGACAGTTTTTTTACGTGTTTAACCCCCATTTAAAAAGGCGAAAATCTCAACCAGCTCCCAGGGGCGGGGCGTATCCCAAAATGCACAGGCATTCCCCTTTGGAAAAACCGCACGAGCCGCTGGAAAAGAAAACTACTGCCCTGGGGTCCCAGTTACCCTGATGAGCTTTTTTTTCCCGCTCCTTAAAGGAAAATTTTAAACACTCTTTTCCCCCTGACCAAGGTCCCCCTGAGGGCCATGGGAAAAAAAAATATAATGAGGGCAAAATTTTCCCCTATTTTCCAAAACTTTTGGGACCCCCCCCAAAAACTGGCACTGCCCCCCCTTTCCCCCCTGTTTTATTGGAGAAGATATCACCCCCAAATAGATTCCAATTTTTAAAATTTAACACTTTTGCCGCATAAGGGAACTTTTACCGAAACTTTTCCCCCACACAGAGGGGTTCATCAGTCCAATACAAAAGGGGAAAGGGGTAAAAAGGGGGGGGGGAAAAATGAGGAGGTTTATTCCCCAACCTGGGTTTTATGTGGTTTTAGGGCCATCAATCTTTAAAATTTTTCACATAGGGCCTAGCCTGGCTTATATACGTATGAGGGACTTAACAGGTGGAGGGGGGGTCAAAGTGGGGAAACCCTCCACTAGTCAAGTAGGTCTTCGTCCAAAGGTTAAAAAAGGTTTTAAAAATTTTAATTTTAACAAATCCCATGATGCTGCAGTGTCCCACAGTTGTGATTTAAAAATTTTTTTTGAAAAAAACCCACAATTTTAAAATTGAGAAAAACTTAAAGCAAGGGATATTGGGGAAAAATTTTTTTCAGAAAAGTTTCGCCACACAGGGGCTTTTAACCCTTTCCCAAAACAAAGAGGAAGGCGTACAGAGAGGAGGGAATGAGGAAAACCCTTCCCCCAACCTGGGGTCGATGGTTCAACCCTCAAAACTTGTAAAATGTACACATGGGCCGTAACGTGGCTTATTTTATGTATTTGGGGGGACTGAACAGGTGGAAGCGGGTCATATGGTTCCCCCCACATTTGAAGTAAAGGGCTTCCCTCCAAAGGGTTTAACAAGTTTGAAAAAAAATTTTTTAAAGGGAACAAGTCCCCCTGATGCTGCATTTTCCGACAAATTGTGATGAAATTTTTTGAAAAACCGACAATTTTAAGAATAACACTTATGCAGCATATGGGAATCTTTAATTTAGGGAAAATTTTCGCCCCCACAGTGGGCTTCATCATTTCCCAAAAAAAGAAGGGAAGGGGTACAGAAGGGGTAAATTAGGTAAAAATTTCCCCCAACCTTGGGGTCGATGGGGTTCCCCTTTTCCCTCAATCTTAAAAATGTACACATAGGGGCCCTAAAACTCTTTTAAACTGTAGTGAGGGGGCGTTAACAGGGGGGGCCCGGGGGCATTTGGGTACCACCACTAAATCAATTTGGTCCCCTTTGTCCAAAAGGGTTAACAAGTTTAAAAAAAAATTTATTGTAACAAATCCCATTGGTGCAGTGTCTGAAAATTTTTTATGAATTGTTTTAAAAAACCCCACAAGTTGAAGATTTAGACACTTATTCACATATGGGAATCCTTTTTTCAGGAAACTTTTCGCCACACAGTTTGGGTTTTAACTCCAATACAAAGAGGAAGGCTTAAAAAAGAGGAGGAAAGAGGTTTAAACCTCCCCCCAACCTGGAAATCGATTGTTTCCCTTTCCCTCAAACTTTTAGAATGACAAACCCTAGGGCCGTAACGTGGCTTTTAATTACTGTATGAGGAACGTAACAGGGGAGGGGGGGGCATATTGGGGCCCACCACTACGAATTTGGGCCTTTGTCCCCCCGGGTTAACAATTTTTAAAAAATTTATTTTAAACAAGATCCCATTTATGCTGCAAATTCCCACATTTTTATGAATTTTTAAAAAACCGACAAGGGTTGGGAAAATTGAGACACTTAAAGCCCGCATAAAGGGGAAAAATTTTTTCAAAGGGAAAAGTTTCCCCCAACATTGGGGTTCATCATCCAAAACAAAGAGGAAAGGGGTTTCAGAAGGGGGAAAATTTTGGGAATTTAGTCCCCCCAACCCCGGGGTCCCAAGTGTTCCGGGCCATCAATCTGTAGAATGTACACAAAGGTCCGTAGCCTTTTTTTAAATACTGATGGGACGTGAAGCAGTGGAGGCGGGGCCCTAGTGGTAAACCCTCCACCAAATCGAAGTAGGGCTTCTTCCAAAGGGTTAACAAGTGTTTGAAAAAATTTATTGTAACAAATCCCATGATGCTGCAGGCCCGACAGTTTTTGAAGGGAAATTTTTTGAAAAAAACCCCAATTGAAGAAATTTAACACTTTAAGCACATATGGGGAAACTTTATTAGGAAACCTTTTGCCACCCAGTGGGGTTCATCAGTCCAATACAAAGAAAAGGGAAAAATAAAAGAGAGAGGAGGGAAAAGGGTAATCCCTTCCCCAAACCTGGAGTCGATGTGTTCATTCCAACTTTGTAAATTACAGCATAGGGGCCCTAGACTGGCTTTTTATACTTAGTGGGTTACGTTTAAGCAAAGGTTTGGGGGCGGGGTCATAGTGGAAACCCCCCTATTTGAAGTAAAAGGGCTTCGTCCCAAAGGTTGAACAAGTGTTTTAAAAATTCATTGTAACAAGATTTCCCCTGATGCCCCCGGGTTTCCCCTCACCTCACTACAAAATAAATTTAAAAAACTCCCACGGCCCAAACGTACATTCTACAAATTGTGGGCTGAACCCCATCGACTCCAGGTTTTTAGGGGCGATTAAAAAAAACCCCATTCCCCCTCCTCTCTGGGAAAGCCTTCCCCTTTTATTGGGGCGATGAAACCACTGTGTTCGAAACCTTTTTTTGAATAAAAAAAAAACCCATAAAGCCTGCATAAATGTCTCCCAAACTTTAACCCGTCGGTTTTTTAAAAAATTCATCACAACTGTCAGACCATGCAGCCCTCCTGGGACTTGTTAAAATGAATTTTTCAAAACTTTTCAACCTTTTTACAAGACCTACTTCGGACATTTGGGTGGCCCCCTAAGCCCCCGGGCCCCCACCGGCCACGTTCCCCCTCACCAGTAATAAAACCACGTCAAACCCCCAAGCGTACATTCAACCAAAAGATGGACTGAACACATCACTCCAAAGGGTTTAGGGGCTGATTTTCCTCATTCTCCCCTTTTCTGTACCCTTCCTCTTTGTATTGGACTGATGAAGCCACGGTGGCGAAACGTTTTCCTGAATAAAATTCCCTATGCTGCATAATGCTCCAAACTTCACTTGTCGGTTTTTTTAAAAAATTCAACACAAAAGTCAAACACTGCAGCAACATTGGGTCTTGTTAAAAAATGAAAAATTTTTTAAAAACTTGTTTTAAACCCTTTTGGACGAAGACCTACTTCGACTAGTGGTTTGGGACCACTTGCCCCCCCCTCCACCTCTTCACGTCCCCCTCCCCACAGTATAAAAAGCCACCTACGGCCCTATTCGTACATTCTACAAGATTGATGGACTGAAAAAACATCGACTCCAGGTTTTTTTACGCACCTATTTCCCTCCTCTCTGTCTTTCCTCTTTTTATTGGACTGATTAAGGGCCCCTGGTTTTGGGGAAACGTTTTCCCCGAATAAAGATTCCCCAAAAGCTCCCAAAAGGGCTCAAACCTTTAACTTGTCGGTTTTTTTCCCAAAAAATTCAACACAAAATGTCAGACACTGCGGCATCCCTGGGATCTTTTTACAATTAATTTTTCAACACTTGTTCAACCTTTTGGACAAGACCAAATTCGCCCAGTGGGAAAGGGACCCACTAAGACCCCGCCTCCACCTCTTCACGCACCTCACTACAGTAAAATAACCACGTTTTACGGCCCAAAGCCTTTTACATTCTAAAAAGAATTTAATGGACTGAACCCCATCACTCCATTTGGGGGGACGATTTCCTCATTCTCCTCCTCTCTGTAAAGCCTTCCCCTTTGTAATTTTTCTGATGAAACCCCCTTTGTGGGGAAAAATTTCCTGAAAAAAGATTCCCAAATGCTGCATAAGTTTTCCCCCAATCTTAACTTTTCGTTTTTTAAACAAAAACATCACGTAATGCCCCATTTATAAAATCCCAAAAACCCCCCGCTTCCCCACGGGCCCCTAAAAAATAATACATATATATATAAAAAAAATAATATTATTATATAATATATAATATTAACCCTACCCGGAGTGCTATTAAAATTGACCCCCAAAAAAGCAAAACCATTGATACTAACCTAACCATAAAATGCAAAATCAAAAATAATAGCTTTAAAAAAAACTCAACTTCGAAAATTTTTAAGGTTTATTAAATGGGGAAAAATAATTTTATATAGAATTTTCACTTTTAAAATTGGGAGAAATGTTCTTAAAAACTTTAAATTAAAAGTCCCCTTTAGTCTCGAATTAAAGGGAAAAACTTTCACAAAAAAAATGAAGCAAGCTCAGAAGATTTTTGGGAAATTTTTCTGAGGGCCTTTTTTAAAAGGATGCTTGGGAAAGAAAAATTAAAAAATTTTGGGTCATTCGACACAGATTTGTAAACCCCTGCCTACATTATATTCCTTTGGTTTTCCCTACACCAAAATTTTTAAAAAATTTTTAAGCCGATCGGGTTAAGCAACTCAAGTTAAAGAGCCCAAAAAAACCAAGAATAAAAATTTCGGAAGGAAAAAAATCCTTAAAAATTCCAAAAGGGGCACCTCATAACAACATAAAAATGAGTAATTTAAAAAAAATTTTATATGGGGGGCTAACAAAAAAAAAAGGGGAAAAAATGTCAAGGGGAATCATTAAAATTTTTTCCCCAGATCAATTATTGTAAACAAACCCCATTGGGGGAAAACTGTAATTTTTCCTATTAAATTTAAGATATTGAAGAATCAATTGTTTTTTTTTCCTCTATAAAAAATCGCAATGGTTCTTTAAACCTTACTAGAGTGACCACTACAAAATTTTACTGTAGATTCTGTTTAACTTTAAAGCCAATAAAAAAACACCTCTAGAGATTATCAAACAAATAACAAAACGATTCATCATAGATCAGCGAAAATTACTGGTTCCATCGAAAATTTAAAAGATCATTTAAATTGACTAAAATTCCAATCAGAAATCTTTCGGGAAATTTGACCATCTTCAGTTCACCCGTTATTGGTTTGGGCAAACTAATTTCTTAATCAATTTGCAACACTAGATCTCTAAAATTAATTATAAAAAAATTTGTACCGAGACTTTTAAAATAACTTAAAAAAAAAAAAGTCATATTTAGCCCTTTCTACAGCTTAATTTTACTAAAAATATATTTGTAACTTGATGAAGTATCAAGGCCCTCATCCACGACAGATGCATTAGAACTGTGCAACATTAGGAATCTTTAATTGTAAGTTTTTAAACCCAGTCTTCATACAATACAGAAGACTGGAGAGGAAAGAAGATGAGGGAATCAGTCCCGACCTAGGACTGGTGTTCATACCGTTCATGACGGGTTTTCCTGACAACCTGCTCCCAGCGAGGGACTCATTACCTAGTCTTCACCTCTTCAGTATTCTGCATTGTATTGATAAAGCCACTGGTGGGCGAAACGTCTACATAATATGTGGAAACCAACATAGATGTGGCACCAACATAGATGTGGCACAAACGATCTTGATGAATTTCTGTTCAAGGTACCAGAAACAAGGTATTAGATCCAGGAATTGGAAACTATATCTGACGCTGCTTTGTATGTGTTATCTTGTATGTGTCAACTTGTATGTTCATCTTGAATGTGTCAAACTTGTAAGTGTCATCTTGTATGTGTCACTTGTATGCTCACTTGATGTTTCACTTGTATGCGTCATCTGTATGCGTTCTTGTATTGTCATTTGTATGGTCCCTCTTTTAATTTTCTTGAAGTTCATCTTTTATGTGTCATTTGTGTGTGCATCTTGCATTGTCATCTTGTATGTGTCACTTGTATTTCTCTTTTATGTGTCATCTTGTGTGTGTCATCTTGTATGCGTCATCTTTTTAAGTGTCATTTGTATGGTTAATTTTTTATGTGTAATTTTTAGTGTCATCTTGAAATTTTACTTGTATGTGTCATCTTGTGTGTGTCATCTTTTATGGTCACTTGTTTTAACTTGTAGTGTTTCTTGTAGTGTCATCTTTTATGTGCATCTTTTATTGGGGCATTTTGTGTGTCATCTTGTACGTCATCTGTATGGTCATCTTGTATGTGTCATCTTGTATGTGTCCTTGTATGTGCATTTGTGTGTGTCATCTTTATTGTCATCTTGTGTCATTTTTTTGTT